>JARBWK010000006.1:142479988-142668660 GCA_030556195.1 Anolis apletophallus
AAGACTTTCGCACGGCTTGTAAAACGTGGCTGTTTGAGAGGGCGTTCGGCTGAGAACTGTTAGACTGTCCATCGCTTTTAGATGTTTTTAGATGCTATTTGTGTTTAGATGTTTTTAGATGTTTCAGGTATGTTGCTGTGTGTTTTTGCTGTGAATCGCCCAGAGCCATCTGGGATGGGCGATTAAAAAATCCCTGAATAAATAAATAAATAAAATGTATCCTCTAAATCGAATTCATCTTTTAGGTCTAATTTTTTTTTAGGGAGGAGACTATTACCCTGTAGAGCTCCTTTCTCAGTTTTCTTACTTGTATCCTTCTCTTCGCTTGTTTTGATCTGGGGCATCATACGGGAGCCAAACCACTAAACTGGACTGGCTCTGGTTTTGGTGTTGGAGATCAGGATTCAAATTCCTGCTGGGCCATAGAAACCCTTTGGGTGACCTTGAGTAAGTCCCACACTCCCAGCCTCAGAGGCACAAATCTTGCCAAGGAAATCCTGTGATAGGTTTTCCTCAAGGTCACTATAAGTCAGAAGCAATGTGAAGGCACTCAACAACAAAATAGCGGAAGCAAAAGAGGGAGTTGATGACAGATTTTGTACAAAGATTTACTTAGTACATTTTTGACTGCACCATTAGCCATGGTTTTTTGGGCATGTGACTGTTCTTCGGAGAGACTCTAATGTTCGGGCTACACTCTTTCAACCTAGTATGACATGGGAGACCTGGGAATAATATTTCCTACTTTTATATAGAGGTATTAACAGCAGCTGCAGCCCATGGGTAGTGGAAATACCTCTCTGTGTCATTTCCCCCATTGTCTCACACACTTCACTTCCTTAAACTGGCATTTGCCCTATGGAGGGAAACACAGAGGATCATATAGAACAGACATGGACAAACTTTGGCCCTCCTGGTGTTTTGGACTTCAACTCCCAGAAATCTCAGCCAACTTACCAGATGTTAGGAATTGTGGGAATCGGAGTCCAAATCACCTGACGGGCCAATGTTTACCATGCCTAAGATAGGGAATAGGGTCTGTATGACTCTCCACAGTTCATATTGGGTATTTCTAATTGGATTTGCAGATGGACTTCTGGAGAAACTGATGTACTGTATGTTGTGTAGGAAACTGTATGTTTTGCTCTGCAGGACAAATAAAAGTTTGGAGGGACAATTCTGATGAGTTCCATTTCACGTATTGCTCATAATGCTTAGGTCATCATGATGTTCATTTTCCTTGTATTATGCTGACCTAAGCATTATGAACCAATCTTACCAAGAATATCCTGCGACAGGTTTGCCTTAGGGTTGCAAAAACTCACAAATAATTTGAATGCATGTAACAGTAACAAATTATAATCTAGCGATTAATGGTAAATTTTGTTTCCTAGGGGTCTCGAATCTCTTTATGAGGTACTGCATTGAGAACTGAACAATATGCCAGTGCATTTAAAATCTGCAAATTTTTCAATGATTAGTTTAGCATTTCAGACACCTCTGTTTATGCATGGTGCAAAAACATATTTCATCATGCCTTAACCTGTTTAAGGGAGCTTGTGAAGTCACACTCTCTCAGCCTCTCAGGAAGGCGATAGCAAACCCCTTCTGAACAAATCTTTCCCAAGAACTTCTTTGGATAGGCTCATCCTAAGGTCACTATAGGTGGAAAATGGTTCGAAGGCCCACAACAATAAAATATATTGATGTTGAGCACCCCCCCCCCCCCTGGTCAAATTAATAACACAATATAAAGTTGAAACCACAGTGGAAAGACCTATGGGGAGTGTGAGCCCGGAGCCTAGCTGAGATTGGCAATGTGGACTAGCGCAGTGTTTTTCAACCTTTTTTGAGCAGCGGTTTTTTAACATTTACAAAATCCTGGGGCACACCACCAACCAAAATGACACAAAATTGCATTCTAACACAGTAATACATATGGTTAATATGTTTTAAATGTATTTATACACTCAGTGTGAAAACTGGGCCTGTTTCGACGAGCACAATATATATATGACTTCCTCTCACGTATTTATACATGGCTATCATGTCTTCTCTCAGCCTTCTCTTCTTCAGGCTAAACATGCCCAGCTCTTCAAGCCGCTCCTCATAGAGCTTGTTCTCCAGACCTTTGTGAAATTTCACCCTGAGTGAAACTTGCTTCCAGTTAACTATGGATGTCATGAAGCTGTTATAAATAGTTCCTTGGGGGAGGCAACTCTCGAAAAATCAAGTAAAATAGTAAAAAGAAAACATTTCCAAGCGGAGAGGCTCAATTTGTTTCTTGGAAACCTATGAGGGGGCTGTTAGGAGGGGGAGAGTGCCTATTTCCCATGGCACACCTGATGATTGCTCATGGCACACTAGTGTGCCACGGCACACTGGTTGGGAAACACTGATCTAGCATCTGCTAATTCCCATGGGTGCTGGTTTAACTGAGAGTCCGCTATACATGCACATATGTGTGTATTTAGCCAGCCAGATATTTAGTGTGCATATGTCTGTGTATCTATGTGAATGCATGTTAGTACATATATTTGTATATGTGTGATAGTGGACAATGGAAAGCCCCTGCATTCAAGCTGATCTGACATGCAGCAGGGAGTTCCACAGTTCCTGGATTTCCTATTGGGCCAGCATTGCTGGGAATGTGGCTACAGCAGCAGCTTCAACAAGCAATCTTTCTTTACTTTGCTTTCTTCCCCTGACCCTAACATTGTAACAAATCCCCCAATAAAGAATCATTTAATTGTAACTTTTCCTTTTCCATAGTGATACATTGTGTCCTTTACTGTCTCCAACTCTCTCAAAGCATGGACTTTTCCTTTCCTGAGCTGCAGATCACTGCTGGCTTGCCTGGGATACTCTTACAGCATCCCGGGGAGGCCAAAACTGCGTTCCTCTGAACTACGGATACGGAAACCCATCGGGCCCTCGTATCCGCAGGTCAATGGATCGCCTCCATTGTGGTGTCATATTTTTCCTAGACTAATTATAAGACTAACTGCTATCTCGTGTTTACTCTTTGGGCCCCTATTTGGGGAAAATTCAGGGAAAATTTGATTGGCTGCTTCTTATCTCGCCAGGGCTATATTGGATCCTCTTTGGTGGGTCTGACTTCATGGCAAGACCCCCAAATTCTATTTATCTATAGATAAATAGAAAGATAGTATGTATATGTCTGTATGCACCTGTGTTTATATCCATGTATATATGTATACTTATAAGACTTTCTAATCAGGAACAGGAAAAAAATAAAATTTTGTTACATAGTGCTATAGACCAGTGTTTCCCAACCAGTGTGCCGTGAGTGTTCATCAGGTGTGCTGTGAGAAATTGGAACCTCCAATACCCTTTCTTCCCCCTCCTGCCAAAAACATTTTCTTCTCCACTCGGTTCCCTTCTTCACAGCCTCGCTCTGCTCGCTTTGCCTTGCTTTGCTCTGGGGCGAGTCTGCGCAGTAGCGCCCACACAGGTCACGTCTTCCTCCCCCCTCCCCTCCTGAACACGCTCACACTGCCCCCTTGGATCAAAATGGCGGCAGAAGCGGCAGTGTAGAAGAAAAAGTAAGTGTTCGGCAGGAGGGGGAAGAAAGGACGCGAAGGGGAAGGGGGAGGAAGAGGAAGAGGTCTCTGTCGAAAGCTGGCATGGGCAAACTTGGACCTTCCAGGTGTTTTGGACTCCAACTCCCAGCATTCCTAGCAGCCTCAGGCTCTTTTCCTCCCCCCCCCAGCCATTTAAGCAGGAAAGGGCCTCAGGCTGTTAGGAATGGTGGGAATTGAAGTCCAAAGAATCCAGAGGGCTGAAGTTTTCCCATGCCCGTTTTAGGGACCTTGAAGTGGTGAGCCTCCTTCCAACATTGTGATTCTGGATAGAAAACAAACAACAACATAATAACATTGTTTGAGTCCACAGTGCTCTCTGGGTGTAGGTGAACTACAACTTCCAAATTCAAGGCCAATTCCCAAGCAAACCCTTTCAGTACTTTCTGTTGGTAATGAGAATTCAATATGCCAAGTTTGGTTCAATTCCATTGTTGCAAGAGTTCAGGATGCTCTTTGATTGTGTGTTAACTGTAAATCCCAGAAACTGTAACTCCCAAATGTCAAGGTCTATTGTCCCCAAACTCTGTCTGTGTTCACATTTGGGCATATTGAGTTTGTGTCTTTCTGCCATTCCTGCCAGGATATTTATTTATTTATTGTTTCATTTGCTAAGTCGCCCTTCCCAGGGCTCAGGGCGGTTTCCAACATGTGAAACACATAAAATTTAAACATCATAAAACATACACATCATAAAAACATCATAAAACAATTTGATTACAATCACCTAAAATCACACGAATCAGGACAGCTGGTTCGCGACAAGAACAGTGGTGGCATGGCCAAGCGAGGATTATTGACTCGGGCATCGCTCAATCCCCAAATGCCTACCTGAACAGCCAGGTCTTACAAGACCTATGGAAGGCCATCAGGTCCCGTAAAGCCCTCGTCTCAGCCGGCAACGAGTTCCACAGAACCGGGGCTGCCACCGAAGATGCCCACTGCCGTGGGCTGGAAAGCCTATAGAGCTTCAAACTTGGGACCTCAAGCAGGTTATGGCCCTCTGAGCGCAGTGATCTTCTGGGCTCATATAGGGTAAGCCGTTCCCTCAAGTACACTGGCCCCAAACCATATAAGGCCTTGAAAGTTAAGACTAACACTTTGAAGGAGCCCCGGAATTCAATCGGCAACCAGTGCAGTTCGTGCAGGAGAGGTGTTACATGGGATGTTCTCGTAGCTCCTAGCAGCAGGCGAGCTGCCGCATTCTGCACCAGTTTGAGTTTCTGGATCGCCAACAAAGGTAGGCCAATGCACAGCGCGTTACAGTAGTCGAGCCTCGAGATGACCGTGATATTTATTTATTTATTTTATTTATTTATTTATTATTTGGTTTTATATTCCGCCCCTCCCTGCAGGCTCGGGGCGGGTTACAACATATAAAATGGGCAGCATGGAACAGACATGCAGCCCTACAATAAAACAGTTAAAACATTTAAAAATTACATGTCACAAGGTAGTAAAGAGGGAAACACAGAAAGTGCCTTAGGTCTGGGAATTGTGCTAGCATCGGCCGGTCAGGGGACCTAGCCGAAGGCAGATCTAAACAGAGCAGTTTTACAGGCCCTCCGGAAGGGAATCAGTTCTGAGATGGCTCGGACTTCCCCAGGGAGGGAGTTCCAGAGCTCTGGAGCTACCACCGAAAAAGCCCGTTGCCTAGTTGAAGACAGATGGCAGGAGCGGATAGATGGTATCAAGAGCAGATTCTGTTCTTCTGAGCGGAGTGGTCTCGGGGGAATATATGGGGCAAGGCGGTCCCTCAGATACGCAGGCCCTAGGCCGTGCAGGGCCTTAAAGGTCAACACCAACACCTTGAAGGCGATTCGGCACTCAATGGGAAGCCAGTGCAGTTGCCGAAGGATGGGGGTAATGTGCTCCCTCACTGGCGTTCCGGCCAGTAGGCGAGCAGCGGCATTCTGCACTAGCTTGAGTTTCCGGAGCGTCACCAAGGGAAGGCCAACGTAGAGGGCGTTACAGTAATCCAGCCTCGAGATGACCGTCGCTTGGATCATATCTATGTTGTGTTCATAGAAACAGGCCCAGGTTTCACACTGAGTGTATAAATACATTTAAAAACATATTAGCTATATGTATTACTGTGTTAGAGTGTCATTTTGTGTCATTTTGGTTGGTGGTGTGCCCCAGGATTGTGTAAATGTAAAAAATGTGCTGCGGCTCAAAAAAAGGTTGGGAAACACTGCTATAGACTGAGGTCTGGGAACTGCGGTTGCAACCACTACTCAGCTCTGGAAACCTACTGGGCGAGTCACACTCTCTCAGCCTCAGTGGAAGGTAGTGGCCAAACCCCCATCTTAAGAAATCCTGGGGGTAGGTTCGTTTGGGGGTTCACCATGGGTGAGAAAGGACTTGGAATCCCCCAATGATAACAGCAGCAGCAGAGATTGGTGGGGGCTCTCCTCCTCCCCCCCCCCCCCTTCTCGGTGTACGCGTCCCCTTTAAGAGGCGGCCCCAGCCCTCCACGTGCCGCCGTTGAGTGACGGCCGCACATAAACAGAGCGGCAGAAAGGAAGCCGCGCTTGACCGATAATAACCTCCTCGGCGGCGCAGCGCCGGCGGGATCTATATAAGGCGCTCCGGGTCCGGGACTGGCCCTGGTTTGGCCCCAGACGCGTCGGTGGGAGCCACAAAGGACGCCGGAGCAGCCCCCGATCCTCTGGCTCTCCGATCCACTCCGGGAGGTCTTCCCAATTCCTGGCCGGAGGGAGAGACACATCGCCTCCCCATCAAACTGGCGAGGAGGTAATCAGCATCACAACAACAATAACAACAACAACGGGGGGGGGGGGACTCGGGGAGGAGAGTCAGAAGGGGTTTTTTTTGGCAAGGTGTCCCAAGGCTTTACTGGCCCAATTTGGGGCCATCGGGATTCGAACCCGGGGCCAAAAATGTCTTGAGCCCTCAAGGTTGGGGGTTTGTGTGGATGGGAGACACTAGAAGGGCGGAAGAGGGGAAACCCACTCCTGACCCACCAGCCCTGCCGCCTTTGTCCTTCCTGGCTTGGAAAGGACAAAGGAGAAGGCGGCGATGATGGGTTAGGAAGGGAGACCTTGGGGGTGCCGTTTGGCCCCACTTTCCCAGCCATTGCTCAGTGTTATGGGAATCCTATAGTTTTACATCACCTTTAGCCTTCTCTGCCCAAGAGTGCCGGGGCCTCACCGGGCCACAACTCCCAGGAACCCATAGCATTGAGCCTTGGGGTCGAACTGCCTTGATTCTAGAGTGGGAGATGGACCCATTGCTCAGGACTCTCCATTGTCCACCTCCCCAAAGTTCTCACTGATCTCTACGGTGTTGATATACCCACAAGCTTCATTGACATTCAGCACTGGAGATTGGGCATGTCAAAGAAGGGAAGAAGAAGGAAGGGTTGTGACACAAACCAGAGGAAAGCTGCTTTTGTTCTCCCCCCTCTCTCGCACACTTTTCTTCCTTCCTCTCTCACACACCTTCCTTCCATCCTTTCTTCTTTCCTTCCATCCTTCCTTCCTCTCTCACACATTGTCCCTTCCGCACACACTTTTCCTTCCTTCCTCTCTCACGCACCTTCCTTCCCTCCCTCCCTCTTCCTCTCTCACACACATTTCCTTCCTTCCTTCCTCTCTCACACATTGTTCCTTCCTCACACTTCCTTCCTTCCTTTCTCTCTCACACACCTTCCTTCCTTCCTTTCTTCTTTCCATCCTTCCTTCCTCTCTCACACATTGTTCTTTCCTCACACACTTTTCCTTTCTTCCTTCCTCTCTCATGCACCTTCCTTCCCTCCCTCCTCTCTTCCTCTCTCACACACATTTCCTTCCTTCCTCTCTCACACATTGTTCCTTCCTCACACACTTTTCCTTCCTTCCTTCCTTCCTTCCTTCCTCTCTCATGCACCCTCCCTCCTTCCTTCCTTCTTACTTTCCTTCCTTCCTCTATCACACTCTTCCTTCTTTCCTTCCTCTCTCTCTCACACACACTTCCTTCCTCTCACACACTTTTCCTTCCTTTCTCTCTCTCACACCTTCCTTCCTTCCTCTCTCACACACTTTTCCTTCCTTCCTCTCTCTCTCACACACCCTTCCTTCCTTCCTCTCTCATACATTTTTCTTTCCTCACACACTTTTCTTTCCTTCCCTCCTTCCATCCTTCCCTCCTTCTTTCCTTCCTTCCTCTCTCATGCACTTTTGCTTCCTTCCTTCCTTCCTCTCACACACTTTTCCTTCCTTCCTCTCTCTCACACTCTTCCTTCCTCTCACACACTCTTCCTTCCTTCCTTCATCTCTTACGCAGCTTTCCTTCCTTCCTTTCTCTCACACATCTTCCTTCCTTCCTTCCTTCCTACCTCACACATTTTTCCTTCATTCCTCACACACTCTTCCTTCCTTCCTTCCTCTCTCACACACTTTTCCTTCCTTTCTCTCTCTCTCACACACTTTCCTTTCTTCTTTTCTCTCTCTCACACACTTTTTTCTTCTTTTCTCTCTCTCTCACACACTTTTCTTTCTTTCTTCTTTTCTCTCTCGTACACACTTTTCTTCCTTTCTCTCTCACGCACACTTTCTTTTTTCTTCCTTCTTTTTTCCCCTTCAACAACAACAACAACAGAAAAACAACAAGAAAAACTCAGCCATTATCAGGTCCCCAAAATAGCCCTGCAAAGGCTCTGCCATAAACGAGTACAGGTGGGCCCAGAGGTAATCGGCACACTGGGTGCCGTGCCAAAAGAGCTCAGCCGGCATTCGAAAACAATAAACATTGACAAAATCATGATACTTGGATCTGTGTGCAGCATTCAAAAATGCATCACACAATCCTAGACGCTTGGGAAGCGTTTGACTTGTGATTTTGTGATACGAAATCCAGCATATAGATCTCATGTGTTGTGTCATACTGTTTTTGTGTCAGTAATGTTAATAATAAACAACTTTATGTGTATCCCGCCCCATCCCCCCCGAGGGGACTTGGAGTAGCTCACAACAGTGTAACAGTGCAAACAATAAACAGTAATAAGACTAACAATCAATTTAAAATTAGATCGGCAAAAAATAACAACAGAAAATCAACATGGAAGTAAAAGAAGACATATTAAATAAGGTGTGATTATGTTGCCAGTATGTAAAACATCATCCATCCATCTATCCTTCCTTTCTCTCTCTCGCTTTTCTTTCTTTCTTTCTTTCTTTCCCTATCTCTCGCAAATACTTTTTTCCTCTGCTGCTGCTTTCTCAGAAGGCTCCTCCAGTTGGGGCTGCTGAGACGAGGCGCGAGCTGTACTGATAGAGAAAAAGGCACAAGACAAAAAAAAAAAGACCAAACCACACAGCTCCAAGTTGCACGAAATGACCGAGAGTAACCCCGGCTTGGAAGGAGAGCTTAATGAAAGCCAGCAGCCGGGCAAATGCCTGTATGCCTGTCTGTGTAGGTCTTTGCCAGGCTAGGGCTTTACTCTAAGCTGTATGGATGCAAGCAAAGCCACCTCTGGCTAGTCCTTGCCTAAGAAAACCCTTGGAAATCCACTGGGTCACCGTTAGGCATACAAAAACACATGTATGTGCAGTCAGGCTTCCATATGTGTAGTGTTATACCAGTGTTTTTCAACCTTTTTTGAGCACGTTTTTTACATTTACAAAATCCTGGGGCACACCACCAACCAAAGTGACACAAAATGACACTCTAACACAGTCATACATATAGTGAATATGTTTTTAAATGTATTTATACACTCAGTGTGAAACCTGGGCCTGTTTCGATGAACACAACATAGATATCCTGGCAGGAATGGCAGAAAGACACAAACTTCCCACACAGAACTCCCATAACCAAGAGAAAATGCTATAAGAGTTTGGTGGGCATTGACCTTGGGTTTTGGAGTTGTAGTTCACCTATATCCAGAGAGCACTGTGGACTGAAATAATGTTGGATCAGGACCAAACTTGGCATGAATACTCAATATGCCCAAATGTGAACACAGATGGAGTTTGGGGAAAATAGACTTTGACATTTGGGAGTTACAGTTTCTGGGATTCATAGTTAACACACAATCAAAGAGTATCCTGAACTCTTGCAACAATGGAATTGAACCAAACTTGGCATATTGAACTCTCATTATCAACAGAAAGTACTGAGTTGTAGTTCACCTATATCCAGAGAGCACTGTGGACTCAAACAATGCGAGGCAAAGCGAACAGAATGAGGCTGGGAAGAAGGGAGCCCGAGTGGAGAAGAAAATGTGTTCGGCAGGAGGGGGAAGAAAGGGTATTGGAGGTTCCAATTTCCCACGGCACACCTGATGATCGCTCACGGCACACTAGTGTGCCACGGCACACTGGTTGGGAAACACTGTTATACAATGGGGTGTCCTGGACCAAATCCCAGCAGACACCAAGGACACATTGGGTTGCTGTGAGTTTTCCAGGCTGTATGGCCATGTTCCAGAAGCATTTTCTCCTGACGTTTTGCCCACGTCTATGGCAGGCATCCTCAGAGGTTGTGAAGTCTGTTGGAAACTAGGCATGTGAGATTTATATATCTGTGGAATGTCCAGGGTGGGAGAAAGAACTCTTACATGTTTGAGGCAAATGTGAATGTTGCATTTGGCCACCTTTTGAAATCTGATCTGGCTACGGTCGTCCACGCTCTGGTCACATCCCGAATAGATTACTGCAACACACTCTACGTGGGGCTGCCTTTGAAGACTGTTCGGAAATTACAATCAGTCCAACGGGCGGCAGCCAGATTACTAACCGGAGCTACATACAGGGAGCATACCACCCCCCTGTTGTGTCAGGTCCACTGGCTGCCTATCCACTTCCGAGCTCAATTCAAAGTGCTGGTTTTGACCTTTAAAGCTCTATATACAGTATGGTTCTGGCCCAGCTTACTTGTCCAAACGCATCAGCCCCTACATCCCACCTCGTAATTTAAGATCATCCGGGGAGGCCCTGCTCTCGCTCCCACCAACTACTCAAACGCGGTTGGTGGGGACGAGAGAGAGGGCCTTCTCGGTGCTGGCTCCCCGTCTGTGGAACGTGCTCCTAAGCGACATACGATCGACCACATCCCTCCTGGCATTCAGGAAAGGAGTGAAGTCCTGGCTGTGGGACCAGGCGTTTGCGCATTAGCACAATGCAGCACTTTGGACTGGATTTGTAATGGGGATGGCTCAATGTCCCTGTTATGGATGGAACACTGTTTTTTAACTTAAGTGAATGTGTGTGATGTGTTAATGTTAATTGTATTTTAATGTAATTTAATGCTGAATGTTTTTGGTTTTTATATTTTATTTTACTGTGTGGGCATCGAATCGTGCCTTTTGTTAGGCCGCTCTGAGTCCCCCCTCAGGGGCTGAGAAGAGCGGGGTAGAAATGTTGGAAATAAATAAACAAACATTGAATAGCCTTGCAGCTTCAACGCCTGGCTGCTTCCTGCCTGGGGGAATCCTTTGTTGGGAGATGTTAGTTGGCCCTGCTTGTTTCCTGTCTGGAATTCCCCTGTTTTCTGAGTGTTGTTCTTTATTTATGCATCGGGACTGTGGTGCAGCTGGCTGGGAGTCAGCTGCATTAAGATCACTACTGACGGGAAGGTCATGAGTTTGAGGCCTGCCTGGGTCAGGGTGAGCTCTCGACCAGATTGTGTAGCTTGTTGTCAACCTTTGCATCACGAAAGACAGTTGCATCTGACAAGTAGGTAATTTAGGTACCACTTTGTAAGGAGGCTAATTTAACTGATTTACGAGGCCATAAAATCTCCAGGAAGTATGCAAAGAATGAAGGAATGCGACAGCTCCCCTGGTGGCCAGAATCTGGAATGTTAAATAGCCTCTGAGTGTCTGTCTATATATGTTGTGTGTCTATGGCATTGAATGTTTGCCTGTATATGTACATTGTAATCCGCCTGCGGGGTGAGAAGGGTGGAATATAAATGATGTAAATAAATAAATAACTGTCCTGATTTTAGAGGTTTGGAATATGGCCATACAGCCTGGAAAACTCACAGCAACCCATTGATTCCAGTCATGAAAGCCTTTGACAACACAAGGACACATTGTTTGTATTTAAGGACTAAAATACCCTAAAGGCACCCAATCCTGGAACCAAATTTCAGGAAAAACCAAGGGCCCATTGTACGTACGCAATGACATTATGTAACTAAATTTGAATTTTTATCTCTTCCTGGTTTGAAAGTGTTATTTTCTGTTTAATTGTGTCACTTTAAAAGTAGTTGTAATCCCCCTAAAACCTTCACTTTTGTGGCTACCACAGACTCGGTTGAATTGGTTGAGACTCAATTATTATAGTTGTGTTTAGTCGTCGTCGTTGTCCCCCCCCATTTGAAGGTCCCTTTTTTCAACTCCATCTTGGAAGAGTTCCTCCCTTATAAATAATTGATTTTGTTGTTGTTTCTGTTTTGGTTTTATTTATTGTATTGCGTTGCTGGGCTCGGCCTCATGTAAGCCACCCCGAGTCCCCATTAGGGAGGTGGTGGCAGGGTACAAATAAAGTATTATTATTATTACTATATTCATTGAAAAACTGTAGCAAAATGTGCTGCAGGATGTCCCACAAAAACAAAGTGTTTGCAGTTTAATAAACATTTCCCATGTTTAGATGATAGAACCAATTAGGAAAGGGCATTTGTAACACAGGAACAGAATTGTATTACATATGTAATCCGTTCAATAATGTATTTAACACATATGCATCTCAGTTACATAGTGCAGTGTTTCCCAACCAGTGTGCCAGGGCACACTAGTGTGCCATGAGCGATCATCAGGTGTGCCGTGGGAAATTGGAACTTCCAAAGGGGGAATCTAGTGTGTTGAAGTATAAAAACCCTAAGAAACCTACCTCGATAAAGGCACAAAATTACAAACACCCCCCTCCCCACCCGTTGTCTACTTGGTCTCTCCCTCTCCATGCATTGGGAAGGTTCGTCTCCCTTTCTCCAAGTAGAGACCTCCTCTTGCCTCCTGGGGGTTCTGTGTGGGAAGTTTGGCCCAGTTCTATCATTGGTGGGGTTCAGAATGCTCTTTGATTGTAGGGGAACTATAAATCCCAGCAACTACAACTCCCAAATGTCAAAGTCTATTTCCTCTGAACTCCATCTGCGTTCACATTTGGGCATATTGAGTATTCATGCCAAGTTTGGTCCTGATCCAACATTGTTTGAGTCCACAGTGCTCTCTGGATATACAGTAGGTGAACTACAACTCCAAAACTCAAAGTTAATGCCCACCAAACTCTTGTAGTATTTTCTCTTGGTTATGGGAGTTCTGTGTGGGAAGTTTGTCTTTCTGCCATTCCTGCCAGAATATCTATGTTGAGTTCATCGAAACAGGTCCAGGTTTCACACTGAGTGTATAAATACATTTTAATACATATTAACTATATGTGTTACTGTTTTAGAGTGTCATTTTGATTGGTGGTGTGCCCCAGGATTTTGCAAATGTAAAAAGTGTGCCGCGGCTCAAAAAAGGTTGGGAAACACTGACATAGTGTAATAATTACAACATTTATTTGTGTCCCACCTTTATTTATTATTAGTTCAGCTTGATATACCGCTCTCTCTGGAGCCCAGAGCGGTTTACAAAATTAAAATAGCAAGTAAAACACACAAAACACAGAAAAACCAATATAAAACCCCCAGTTAAAATCCCATTCCCAACAATACTGCAATAGGGCAGCAGAAATGCGATGGCGGCGAGGTAGCAGAGCGCTAGTGGTAACGGGCACTAGTTATGGGCCAAATGCCTGTCTGAATAACCAGGTCTTGACGGCTCTGTGGAATGGCAGCAAGTCGCGGATGACTCGTATCTCCCCAGGGAGGGTGTTCCACAAGGTTGGGGCGGCCACAGCGAATGCCCTCTGCCGCGTACTAGAGAGCCTGTAGACCTTAATGCCAGGCACCTCCAGTAAGTTGAGCCCCTCTGAGCGCAGCGATCTCCTGGGCACATAAGGGGTAAGCTGCTCCCTCAGGTACACTGGCCCCAAATCATATAAGGCCTTAAAAGTTAAAACTAACACCTTGAAGGTGACCCGGAATTCAATTGGGAGTCAAGGCCCTTGGGGAGTCAAGGCCTCTAACAGTCATATAACACAACCTAATAAACACTTTAAATAAGACAAAATTTAAAAATACTGTTTTTTCTTCAATTGTAAGATGTAGTTTGTCAATGGTGAGATGCACCTTATTTCTGTACCACCATCACCGACAAAGATACCTCTGCGATTCCAAAATGCACCTCATTTTTGGAGATGTTCATATAGGGACAAAAATGTGTCTTCAAATGGAAGAAATACAGTAAAAATATTTTTGAGTGGATATACTGATAAAATATAATAAAAACAATTAAAATAATATTTAAAGCTCACTATCCTCTGTATAGGCCAGCCATGTGCGAACTTCGGCCCTCCAGGTGGTTTGGTCTTCAATTCCCACAATTTCTAACAGTTGGTAGGCTGTTAGGAATTGTGGGAGTTGGAGTCCAAACACCTGGAGGGCCCAAGTTTGCCCAGGCCTGGTATAGGCTATCTTTCATCATATATGTATACAATAATGTCAATTTTGGGAGCACACCTGAACTTCAGGAAGGAGTTCAGCCAAGGCATGGAGAAATTCAGGTCCAAGTAGAAGTTATTTGTCAGGGGAAGTTTCGGATGAAGAGGGAAATCATAATTCCTTTTTGGTGATTTCTGGTCACACTGAGAGTTTGCTGTTGGAAGTGAACCCTAAACTACACATGGACATACTTCTACTCTGTGTATATAGCAACGCTAGGAACTATATATCTCCATTATGATTAGGGGGTCTGTGGGTTTTGCGACTCTTACCATGTGTATGTATTATTATTGTGTATTTTGATGCTTCTTGCATTTATTTTTGTATTTCTCCCCTTTCTGGATTGATATGCATTTGTGGCTTGGTCATGTTGTTTTTGTATACCTGTATGTAACACTTGTGCATCGCTTTTCTACTGATGGTCATATTTGTGTATATTAATAACTACTTCAGTATTAATAAGATTATTGATAACTTACTATATGTATGCTTTTTATTGTATACCACAATACCATACACATTTTATCACACATCCATTCGGTACATTGACACTATACATAGCAGGGCTGTCCAACTGGCGCCCCGCGGGCCGCATACGGCCCCCCAGCCCCTTCCCTCCGGCTCAAGCTTTTTAATAAAAAATAAAAAAAGAAAAAAATTAATTTTTTTAAAATCCCTCCCAAAAGTGCGCATGCGCGTGGTTTTGCCCGCTTTGGGAGGACGGGGGGAGCCCCCCGTGGCTCCTCCCTCTCTCCCAAAGCATCACGCCAGCCTCGGAAGCTTCCAAGGCTGTTGTGATGCTTTGGGCGAGGGGGCGGAACCGCGGAAGCCTCCTCGCAACTTCGCCCTCTCTCCCAAAGCGTCACAACAGCTGTGGTGATGCTTTGGGCGAGGGGGGTGGAGCCGTGGAAGGCTCCCCGTGGCTCCTCCCTCTCTCCCAAAGCATCACGCCAGCCTCGGAAGCTTCGCCCGCTTCCAAGGCTATTGTGACGCTTTGGGAGAGGGGGCGGAGCTGCGTGGCCGGGGCGTGGCCGGGGCGTGGCCGAGTGGTCCCCAGGTGATCACTCACCAGAAGTCCGGCCCTTGGGCTGGCAGAAGTTGGACAGCCCTGATATATAGGCTTTATTCCCACTCCTATTAGCTTGATATACATCAGTGCTATCTTATTCTCTTTCCCCGTGCTATTTTGGTTCCTTCCCTCCCTCCCCTGGGCCTGTTCCCCACCCCTTTCCCCAGTCTGGATTTCCCTCCCTGCCCCACTGCCCTTTTCCCACTCTTCTTCTCTTGGTTCTGCTCTGGAGGGAGGCGGCAGGTAGGCTTGGTGGGGGGTAACCGGGCCACGGATCCCTAATGGCAGCTCTGGCCCTGATGGGGATGCTTTGCAATATGTCGCTTGGATGTCCAGTAGATGGCGCTGTTTTTGATGGCAAGCATGTTGTTACCTGTCACAGGTGTGACATCTATATAATAGTAGGTATGTGAATACATTAAAACATTCACTTGTTCGAATGCTATGTTGTGTCCAAATTTTGAAGCAATTGGTG
Source organism: Anolis apletophallus (assembly GCA_030556195.1). Classification (NCBI taxonomy): domain Eukaryota; kingdom Metazoa; phylum Chordata; class Lepidosauria; order Squamata; family Anolidae; genus Anolis; species Anolis apletophallus. The sequence continues at coordinate 142,495,689 of JARBWK010000006.1, forward strand.
AAGTATTTTGGGAGATTTTGAGGTCATTCACAAACAGACATATACATTTTTATTTATATAGATTGGGGGTTTGGAGAAGAAGTTTTTGTGATATTTGTGTGTAGAACGGGACACTAGTTTCTTCAGTTTTCTGCATGAGAATTATTGATCTCTTATATAAAATGGTGAACACCTCAAGTGCCGGAGAGAGCATGAGGATTCAAGGCACTATATCACAATTTTTGTTCCTGGGTTTTAAATGTGATTTCGAAATGGTTCTATTGTAAAACATGGAAAAAGTTTATTGAACTGCAAAAACATTGTTTTTGCGGGACATCCTGCAGCACATTTTTCTATAGTTTTTCTCTGAATATCTCTTAAGCACCCCCCCCCCCCACTGCTCTATATCCCAGGATCTGATCCCAGATTATCTAATTTGAACTGGATTTTATGAGTCCATACTGCCATATAATCTGGGATAAACAGATAATCTGGGATCAGATCCCAGGAAAAAAGGGGCCGTATGGAAGGGGCCATAGAGTCTCAACCAATTCAACATAGTACATTTTTTGAGAAACAGCATGGTGTAGTGTTTTGAACAGTGGACTGGAGACAAGGGTTTAAATCTTTGCTCTGCTAGGGAAACCTACTCAGTGTTGTTGAACAAGTCACACACTCTCAGCCAGAAAGGAAGGCCCAGGCAACCGCCCTCTCCAAACAAATCTTGCTAAGGGCCCTTCCACATAATCCTGTACCTCAGAATATCAAGGTAGAAAATCCCACCATATCTGCTTTGAACTGGGTTATCTGAGTCCACACTCAGATAATGTGGGATTTTCTGTCTTGATATTCTGGGATATAGGGCTGTGTGGAAGAGCCCTATGAGAACCCTCTTATAGGTTTACCTTAAGGCAGTGTTTCTCAACCTTCCTAATGCCGCAACCCCTTAAAATAGTTCGTCATGTTGTGGTGACCCCAACCATAACATTTTTGTTGCTACTTCATAACTCTAATTTTGCTACTGTTATGCATAGTCATGTAAATATCTGATATGCAGGATGTATTTTCATTCACTGGACCAAATTTGGCACAAATACCCAATATACCTAAATTTGAATACTGGTGGGGTTGTGGGGGGATTATTTTGTCATTTGAGAGTTGTAGTTGCTGGGATTTATAGTTAACCTACAATCAAAGAGCATCCTCTGGCTCCAGACCTCAGGCTCCAGCCCAACTCACCGGGCAGGCGAACGTCGGAGCTTGGGGGCTGATCTGTCTTTGAAAGCACCCAACAATAACACAGTGGAGGGGGATTCAAAAACTGTCGCAAAGGGCACCAAGCCTCCGAGTAAGGACCAACAAGGCCCCTGCCAACGGAGATGGTGCTATAGGACTAGGACCTTTTAGGGGGCGGGTTTTTCCGCCAGAAGGAATAGCAGACCTGTCAAGGCACCTGCCATAGTCAAGACTTCAACCGAGGACCTAACGAGTGGCCCACCTTGCCCAATTGGACTGCCGGAGGGGGTGCCGTGTGTGCGTGGCAAAGACTGCCCTTTTGCAGGGCTGGGTGACTGCCCGTGGTCCCGTTAAGGCATTCACTATTCTAGTATGCCACTCCTTGAGGGCACTGAGAATGCACTTGGAGCCGTGGGCGTCTCGAAGGTCCCCATGGGGGCCTCGACTCCCCGATCTGACCTCCTTTTCTGACCCCCATTCCCTCCCCGTACCCTCCCTTACTGTTTGTGATTTTATGTATTTTTTTCCTCAATTCATGTAAACCGCTCCGAGCCTTCGGAGAGTGGCGGTATAAAAAATAAATAAATAAATAAAAATTCTGAACCCCACCAATGATAGAATTGAACCAAATTTGGCACACAGAACCCCCACGACCAACAGAAAATACTGTATTTTCTGGTGGTCTTTGGTGACCCCTCTGACACCCCCCCTCGTGACCCCCACAGGGGTCCCGACCCCCAGGTTGAGAAACGCTTCCTTAAGGTCTCCATGAGTCGGAAACAGTTTGAAGGCACAGAACAGCCGGCAGTGTTTTGAACTAGGAATCAGATGAGGCCAGTTTTAGGGAGCATGTTGTTACAGAAGCCAGGCACTCTTGTGCTGCAATTCTCTTTCTAAGATGGAAATTCTTTTATGTCATCTTGCCAAGATAATAAATGATCTGCCAATAACTGCAATCAAACTTCAACGCAACTGTTCCATATTCTCTGATGTTCTAGATCAGTGGTTAGATCTACACTGCCTTATTTTATATTATTTATTTATGACATTTTTATACCACCTTTCTTAGCCCAGGGGTGACTCAGGGCAGTTCACAATTGGCAAGAATTCGATGCAACAACAATAACAACAAGTTAAAACAAGCATAAAATAGTATTAAAACCATTTATACATAAGAGTATTAAAAATATTTTAAAAACATAAAAAACATTATCTTGAGCGTCTCCATGTCAAGTCATTATTCAATTTCACCATCTTGTCATTCCATCCTATATTCCAGGATCTGTTCCCAGATTATCTGCTTATCCCAGATTTTCTGGCAGTATGGACTCATATAATCCAGTTCGATCTGGAATCAGATCCTGGGATATAGGGCAGTGTAGATCCAGCAAGTATTTCCCAAACAGTGCTCTTCCAGCTGCTTTGGACTTCAACCCCCAGAGGCCCCAGGTAGCTTTGGCAACAGTTAGGAATTCTGGGAGCTGACATTCAAAGCATCTGAAAGACCTAAGTTTGGGAAACATGGCTCTTCTAGATGAAGATATATCTAATTCTTAACATATCAGGATGAAAATATGTATCCAGATCTATATATCAGCATCTATATATCTGCTGCATATTTATTATTTATTTATTTACTTTATTTATATTCCGCTCTTCTCACCCCGAAGGGGACTCAGAGCGGATTACAGATACACATACTTAGCAGACAATCCCTGCCATTTCCACATACACACATATAGATGAACAGAGGCAAACTCTGGCCACCAGGGGGAGCTGATGCACTCCTCATCTATCAGTGTTCCCAGCGTCCCTTGTTGTTCCTTCCGCATTCCTCAGTGTTCCTGGAGTTCATAATTCAGTAAAAAATTGCCTCCCCACTTAATGTGGTACCTTTATCTCCTACTTGACAGATGCAACTGTCTTTTGGGCTGCAAAGGTCGACAGCAGGCTACACTTAAAGGTCGAGCACCCACCTCGACCCGGGCAGGCCTTGAACTCATGACCTACTGGTCAGAGAGATCTTATGCAGCTGACACTTAGCCAGCTGCGCCACATTCCCGGTCCTCATGTCTTCCCAGATAATCTTTTTTGAGTGGGATCATATGAGGCCCTTTCCACACAGCTGACAAAATCCATATTGAACTCGATTATATGGCAATGTGGTCTCCGATAAACCAGTTCAAATCAGATATTGTGAATTATTCTGCCTTGATATCCTGGGCTATATGGCTGTGTGGAAGGGCCCTGAGTCTACACTACAATATAATCCAGATCAAAGCAGATAATATGAAACTAAATTATATGGCAGTGTAGATGAGGCCTTTGTATTTTAGGAGCATCTACTATATTCCTCATAAGCACATTATTTCTTTAGCATTAAGTAAGTGAGTGGGTTTGCAATCACATTTTTGAACGTTTTGGTTCCCTTTTTCCTTTTGTCAAATGTATGAGTCGCATGGGGGGAAAGTCTGCTCCTTTTGTATTTTTACAGGGCTAGTCCTGCAAAGAAAACATGTGACTCTGTGTCAAGGCCTGTAAAAGAAAGACGAGACACAAAGAGGATGAGTGAAAAATGGTAGACGCCGGTTCTGTTGAAGGGGGTTAATGCATTACGTGAGAAAGACAGCCTGTCTGTAGATGTGGGTCAGAGCTGCTTTAGGGGCACATTTTTCTGGAAAAACAAACTGAAGTCAATCACAGTCCCAATGGCAGGGTCCAGAGTGCATTTCCTGATAAAGTCTGGTTTTCATTTTTAACAGGCTGTTGAGAGGTGCTGTCGAAAGAAGAAAATGGGAATCATGCGCTGCAACGTCTTTTGGAAGCATGTATACAATCAAAGAGGTTTTCACACCTCTAAAATGTTTAATTAACACAATCAATTAGACAAAGCTTCAGCCAATTAACTGTAAGCGGTACTCAGAATTTGAAACCAATGTGGTGTAGTGTTCTGAGCATTATGACTCTGGAAATCATACGTGAAATCTTCACTTGGTCATGGAAACGCCTTGGGGGACCCTGGGCAAGTCTTGCTTTCTCCATCTTTGAGGCCCCTTCTACACTACCATATAACCCAGATTATCAACTGTGACAGTGCAGCAAGTGCCACTTGTATGGAAAACTTTGAGTTCCCAAAGGTTTGCACTGTTCTATTGTGTTTTGCAGCTTGCATAGCTTGTTAAAGGTGAGGTTGCATTGATTGGTCCCTAGTACCTGTCAATCATCGTTTACAGTTCCCAGTTGAGTTTTGTTCCACCCCCTTTCCCAGGGATTTTGGGAATCAAGCCATTTTGTTTGTCAGAGCTTTCCAGGATTTCTCCAGAGAGGACGTGACTGAAGGTTTGCCAGGCCAGGCCTTGGTCAATCTATCTTCTAACACCAGTCTGATCATCCTTGGGACTCATTCAGAAAGCCCAGCATACAAGAATGTTGGATAGCTCTGAGGAGTCCCAGGCACCTTCAAACCAGTCGATTGGCATCCAGAGGAAGGTTTCATGCCTTCAATATAGGCCAGGGCTGTCCAACTTCTACGGGCCCAAGGGCCGGAATTCCGGTCACTGATCACCTGGGGGCCGAAGGGTCTGCTTCCGCCCCTGGCTCCGCCCCCTCCCCAGCTCCACCCCCCCCGGCTCAATTTACTTACAATTGACCTTGAGTTGTGGAGTTGTAGTTCACCTCCATCCAGAGAGCACTGTGGACTCAAATAATGATGGATCTGGACCAAACTTGGCATGAATACTCAATATACCCAAATGGGAACACTGGTGGATTTGGTGGAATGTTTCCCAATACCTTTGAGTTATTTGAGTCCACACTCAAATTGGGACACACCAAAAAAACCCCAAACACCTCAATGCCGTCGCAGGGCTTGATGGGGCCTCCTTTCCCAGAGGCGGGTGGAGGAGGCCCAAAGAGCTCCCTCCCTCCCTGAAGGGAAAACAAGTCACGGGGGCAGGCGCAAAGGAAGCCACGTTGCGCCCTGCACGCGGGGGAAGGCAGCACAACAAGGGGGCGCGGAGGAGGGGAAGAAAGCATCATCAAGGAAACCGCCGCTGAGGGACCCCTCCCCCCCCCCCTCACCCAACGTCCCACTGTTTTTAGATTGATTGATTCGAGCTAGGCCCTTCCTTACCCATATTGCGGGAGCCCCGCCACAGGGCCGAAGCGCCAACGCCGCCGCCATCCCCGAAGAGCCCCGCTGGAGCCGAGGCCAAGCTCAGGCCGGGCGCGGCGGCCCTCCCATCCGCAGGGCGGAAGCGAGGCCCTCCACAGGAAGAGGACGGAGCCAGGAGGGGCTTTCCTGCCTCACTCCCCTCCTCCCTCTCTCAGGGAATGGCCTGGAAGCAGCCGCGGGGGGGAGGAGGCGTGCCCAGGCCGGCCGCAAATCCCGCGGGACCGAGATTTCGGCAGCTATCGCGAGACTACGCAGCCACAGACGGGATTTCGACCTCCTCGAAATCTTGTCTGTGGCTGGCGTAGTCTCGCGATGCTTGCCTAAACCCAGAAGTAGGGTTTTTTAAATTTTTATTTTATTTTTTAAAAAAATTGTATTTTATTAAAACAAGTTAGGGGGCCGGAGGGAAGGGGCTCGGGGGCTGTGTACGGCCCCCGGGGCCGCCTGTTGGACAGCCCTGATATAGGCCATCTGGCTGGGGCTTCATGTGTCCTTACCTTGAAGTCATAGAGAAGGAGAGGACTTGGAGAGCCATCCAGCTAAAGCTTCATGGACTGAAGCTACAGAGAGACTGTAAAGCAAGATCTTTATCCTTTTGGGGAACTAAGCAAAGTGCCTGAGTGAAGTTAACTCATGGACAATAAAGCCTGTTTGAGTTAATTACAGTGTCCAGCTTGGTCTTTGGGAGCCCCAAGCCTCTAAAGCAGGGGTCGGGAACCTTTTTGACTCAGAGAGCCATAAAAGCAATTTTTTTAGAAATTTATTTCAGTGAGATATATGTATTGTCAGTGTGTGTGTGTGTGTGTGTGTGTGTGTGTATATATATATATATATATATATATATATATATATATATATATAGACTGAATTCAACTAAATGTGAGTATATATGTACATGCTACAAGAAAAGGATTCCCCTGGCAGAATGACGGGACACTTCAGACCTGGCTCTGCAAAAGGCATGCTCAGGACTCTGGGAAAGAAGAGAAGATGAAAGGAAGGGGAAAAGAAAGACAGAGAAGAAGGAAAAGGTGAAGGAGGAGGAAGGAAGGAAGAGGGAGAATGGAGGAAAGAAGGAAGGGGAGAGGGAGGGAAAAGGAAGGAGAAGGAAAAGGTGAAGGGGGAGAAAGGAAGGAAGAGGGAGAATGGAGGAAAGAAGGAAGGGGAGAGAGGGAGGGGAAAAAGGAGAAAAGGAAAGAATGGAAGAGGAAGGAAGGAACGAAGAGGGAGGAAAGAAGGTAGGGAGAGGGGGAGGAAAAAGAATGAAAGAAAAAAGAGGGAAAAAGAAAGGAAGAGGAAGGAAGGAAGGGGGAAAAGGGCGCAGGGCTAAGGCGTACCTTGTTGTTGACATCGGGGAGGCAGTACCTCTGGAAGGCGTCAAAGAGGCAACGGCTCTTGAGCTGCCCGAAAATGAGGGCGATGAGCTGGGCGTCTCCCGGGGGCAGTGAGGCCGGGTCCACGGTGCCAGGGCCAGGCCCGCTTCCGCTGCCTCCCCCGAGGCCCGTGGCGGAGGACAAAGAAGAAGACGAGGCGCCGCCACCGCCGGGCTCTGCCATCCCCAGCGAAGAGGGTGCAGGGCCCCAAGAGCAGCGGGGGATGAGGAAAAGGGGGCGATGGCGGTGCAGAAGCGGCAGTCGCGGAACATTTGCGTCAGTCCTCCCCGCTGCATGCTGGGAAACTGAGGCCCGGGCTGCTCTGGAGAGCCAGATGCAATCATGAAAAGAGCCACATCTGGCTCCCGGGCGATAGGTTCCCTACCCCTGCTCTAAAGGAAGGCAAGAAGCAATCCCCTGGTATAGAGAGATCACGTCCTTGCCCTTCACTGAATATTTACAGACCGGGTGCAATGGCACATCAACATTATCTGCTTTGAACTGGATTGTGTGAGTCTATGCTGTCATATAATCCAGTTCAAAGCAGATATTCTGGATTTTATTTGGCAGTGTAGAAGGGGCCTGAGAAAAGTGATGGTCAACCCTCTTTGAACAAAACTTACTAAGAAAGCCCTGCAAAAAGGTTGCCCTCGGGTTGGCATTACTCACTAACAATTTCAGCACCCCCAACAATGGCAACAAATGATAATTTGGGAGTGAATGGTAATTTTTACTAGGACTCTCTAATAACTCAAAAAGTCACTACTCTGAGGATTTAGCAATAAGCCAGTGTATTTACACTGAAAATACTCAGTCTGCAGTGTTTGTAATGATTAACTAAACATTCTGGACACCTCTGTTTTAAAGCATGGCACAAAAGCATATTTAATCCCGTCTTAACCTATTTGGGGGTACATCTGAGTGCCAGTGTGGTGCTCAGTAGAGAAGGGCAGTACAGAGCTTGATAGTGTTGCTTTGCATGGCATTTTGGGGAATCTGCACAAAACTTCTGTTTTGTGTACAGTGTGGTGGGCAAAAAAAAGCATGTATTGCTTCTGGTTCTTGTTTTTTCTTTCTTTCAAGCAGCCCTTTAAGTTTTTTGTATATCTTTATGCGCCTTCCAAGTTGCCTGTCCATTTATCGTGACCCTATCAATTTGGCGCATTTATAAGGTATTTAGACCAAGGTTTTTGCTATGAAATTGGTTCATGCAAGAATGAAACAATACATCACCCATGTCAGGCCCGGATTACCCATAAGGCCACCCTAGGCCATGGCCTAGGGCGGCAGCCATGGGGGGGCAGCAAGTCCGGACCCCAAAAAAAGTTTTTAAAAATTCAAAAAAATTAAAAAAAAAAAAAAAGAAGGGCGCATGCGCACGGCGGCGGAAGCACCATCCACGGCTGCCCCGAGGGCGCCAAAAGGATCATGGCCTTTTGGCGGCCTTGGCTCCAAAGGCTCTGCCCCGGCACCGGCCTGCCTCGCCCCTGCCCTGGCTCCGCCCCCGCCTCCTTGCCAGCGCGACAAGGAGGAAGGAAAGCCCCACCCCCAGAGCCAATGCTGCGGGGAGCCGTCATGCCGACCTCAGAAGCGGCCGGAATTGCCCTTTTCAGGCCAGCATGGTGGCTTTAGGAGGGAGGGAGGAGCCGCGGGGAGGCTCCCCACGGCTCCTCCCTCCCTCCTAAAGCCATCATGCCGGCCTGAAAAGGACGATTTCGGCCGCTTCTGAGGCCAGCATGATGGCTCCCTGCGGCATCGGCTTTGGGAGTGGGGCTTTCCTTCCTCCTCCTTCTCGTGCCGGCGGGGAGGCAGGGACGGGGAGGAGCTGGGGGCGGGGGCAGAGCCTTTGGCCTAGGACACCAAAAGGCCATGATCCGGCCTGACCCATGTAGGCTTGTGCCTGTATTTGGAGTGGTCTGTTCCCTTCAGCCAAGCCGACTTGTTTGGCTTGGCTGGATGGCTGTAACGCGAAGGGCCCAACAGTCAGGTATTTTTGGCCATTACGGGACCACATGGCAGCCGATGTTCCACAGAAAGGTTGCCTGCCACTCGCATGTCATTTCCTTGTGAGCCCTGCCTGTTGGGCCAATCAGACTACAAGAATGTGTGCTTACACAAGCTGTGTCTAAGGAAATTGTCCCAGGAAGGATGCTTCCTTAACCCCGTTCTTCTAACTCAGGCTCCCTTAAAAGGTAGATAGGAAAGGGTCACAGGAGGGGAACAAAGGGAAGGGTCCCAGGAAGGATGCTTTCTTAACCTCATTGCTCAAACCCAGGCTCCCTTACAAGCATGTGTTGTTTCTGGTTCATGCCGGCCTGAGTCCCTTTATGAAGGTGAGAAAGTCGGGGTACAAAAGTTTTAAATAAATTAAATAAATAAACGCTTTTTCTTTTCAACCAGCCTTTTTAGAAAAGGATGCCAGGAATGGAAAGGGGAGCCTCATAAGTTCCCCAATGGGCCAGATCTTCCCAGATCTTTCAGTTGAGGACTGGAAATGGCTATTTGGCAACCTGCCTGTTTTTGGAAAGCGCATGAAAACGGATCCATGGGTCTCTCGGAATTTAGTTAGCAGAAACGGATCAAGATTCAGCCAAAATGCACAAGCCTAGTAGATATTAGATGTCATGGAATGTGCCGTCGCACCCGGTTCAGGAAGGGCGAGGACATAGACTCTCTCTACCGGGGATTATTTCTTGCCTTCCTTTAGAGCAGGGGTGGGCAACCTACAGCCTGTGGGCCGGATGCGGCCCGGCAGCCAATTCTGTCCGGGGAGAAGGGCGTCGGGGGCAGGGCCAAGAGAAAGGGGTGCCGCTGCTGATATCCCATCGCAGGCTCTGTGGGGCCTGTGTCGGTAGACAGGCTGGAGGAGTGGTGGCTTTGGAGTGCCTGCCATCCCTGGAGGCGATCCGGGCCTGCAGCGGGAGCAGTCGGCGACCTGCGGTGGCTGACCACCCTGCTGACCCAGAAGACTTGATCGTCTTCCGGGTCGCCAGGGGATCAGCTGCCTCAGATCGCCAACTGCTCCCCCTGCAGGCCCGGATCGCCTCCAGGGAAGGCAGGCACTCCATAGCAGGGCGATCAGCTGGGGAACAGCTGGGGGCAAGAGCGGGCGGAAGCCTGCAGCCTCCGATCGCCTGCTGCTCTGCTCTGTTCTGCTGCGGCGGTGGCTGGGTCCGCTTTGCCATCGTCTGGGCTGGGTCCATTGGGCCATTCCATCTTGGTTTGCACCTTGTCTTCTTGAATTTAATTTAATTTAATTTTAGTGGTTTTTATTATTATTTTATAATAATTTTATAATAATATATATAATAATATAATAAATAATATAAAATAATGTTATATTATATTATAATTTCAATATATTATAATGTCTATGTATATACTATAATATAATAATTATGATATTAATACTAATAATATATGAATATTTCTTGATATATTAATATGTTAATATTAATGATGTGTAATATATAGTAAATATAGTAAATAAATAAATAAAAAATGTAGATTAGAATGTAGTTCTGCCTTCAGGTGCGGCACTCCATAATATTTTTTGGCTCTTGTGTGGCCCCTTGGAAAAAATAATTGCCCACCCCTGCTTTAGAGGCTTGGGGCTCCCAAGGACCAAGCTGGACACTTTAGATAACTCAAACAGGCTTTATTGCTTAAAACATGTGTTATCTGCACTCAGGCACTTTACGTTGTCCCCCCAAAGGATATAGAAAAATACTTGCAGTTCCTTTGTCTTGTGTTGAGAGATGGCTTGACCAAGGCTGGTCCTGGCAAACCTTCAGATATGTCCTCCTCTGGAGGGATCCAGGAAAGCTCTGTAAAGAAATGGCTAGATTTCAAAGTCCCTGGAAATAGGGCGGAACAAAGTTAATTGGGTTCTGTTAACAATGATTGACAGATGTAAAGAACCAATCAATGCAACCAAGCCTTAACAAACAGTGCAAGCATGCAAAATACATTTTAACAAAGCAAAACCTTTGGAACTTAAAGTTTTACATACAAGTGGCGCTTGCTGCGCCGTCACACATAATATTGTCAGAATGCATGTTGCTCCACATTCCCTCCCCAGAGGGTGCTAATCCTGATGTAGAAATACACCATGCATTCCAATCTGATTGGTTTGTAACATCAAGGGACCCCTGATATATATAAGGTTTATTTTTTCACTTAAGCAGTAACGTAGAAAGTATGGATGCATGTATTACCCCAGTTTAAATTAGAAATCAGATCCATTGATGTGCTTATTCCACCTGAGTCCTTCTTTATCCAGCCTATAAGATGGACTAAATTGCTGAGCACATGTGCTTTTGTGTTTCGTACACTGAATATTAGGTTTAATCTTAACTTTGGCCTCTGTTTTCAAACAATGCAAAAACGTCTAGCTTATGGTGGATGTCTCTTTTTTGGAACAATCCAAATTTCTTTATCTTGTTCTTGTGTGTTAGTAAATGTCTTGCTGAAGAATTTGAAGAATCCCTATATGTCTTTCTCCTCCAATTTCTTTTGATGCTCAGCTTTTGTTGATAGAGTTAGGAAACAGGGATATTTTTCCACCCTGCCATTAGTCAATCAGTCTATATTTGTTGGAAGTTCCCAAGCTTCTGAATACATGGGCAATGTCATTGCCCTAATAGGCAGGCAAATATAAATATTCCCCTTAAGTAATTTTAAGTATTGGAATTTCAGAATATTTGACATTGTAGAAAAATATTATTGCATCTTCTGGACTATTAATACAATTTGAGAAAATTATTTGTTCTTGGCTTGAAAGTGGGGTTTTTTGTCTTGTTTAATTGTATGGTATTCACTTTGAAAGTGGTTTCTTGGGATGGGGTTGGTCGCCACCTCCCTCTGAGGCTGAGAGAGCGTGACTTGCCCGATGTCACCCAATGGGTTTCCTTCCAAGGCTGAGTGGGGATTGCAACCCCAGTTTCTAAAGTTAAAGTCCAATGCTCAGTCTATATAGTAGGCTTGTTTGATTAAGAAAATGCTTCAAAACTCATTTCAGATGTACGGGGTGCTGGTGGTTCGATTCTATAGTCAATTCCGATTTTCACAGAAAAAAATGTTCAAAGCTTTTTGAGACTTCCAAGACTTCTGAACCCTTCCTTAATGGTTTGAAAGTGTTATTTCCTGTTTCAGTGGGTGGTCTTTACTTTGAAAGTAGTTGTTTTACTCCAGAAAAAAGGGGGGGGGAAGCAAAGGAGAAAATTCATCCACTCGGTTTAAAACGCTTCCCAGGCTCACGAGAGGAGACGAGGGGGAGGAAAGTCATCTACTGGGTTTTAAACCGCTTCCCAGGCTCACGAGGGGAGAGGAGAGGGAGGAAAGACATCTACTGGGTATTAAATCGCTTCCCAGGCAAGGAGATGAGATGGTGGTAAGTTCCAGGCTCACAAGGGGAGAGGAGAGGGAGGAAAGTCATCTACTGGGTTTTAAACCGATTCCCAGGCTCACAAGGAGGAGAGGGAGGAAAGTAATCTACTGGGTTTTAAACCGCTTCCCAGGCTCACAAGGGGAGAGGAGAGGGAGGAAAATCATCCACTGGGTTTAAAAAGTTTCCCAGGCTTGATCCGAGGCCAGGGACCAGAAGTGGGGAAACGCTGAATCATTTCCAACTCGCTCACTGCTTCATAACAGAAATGGCGGAAAAAGCTTCGAAAGGGCAAAGGGACTTCCGGTTTCCTTAAAAACTTGGAAATTGCTTCAAAAAGCAAATCTTTCCGAATGTATTCCACATTACGAAGATTCCGACTGAACCTAACCATGCCTACTATATAGCCTTATGTAACAAGATTTGAAAAAGAAATCTCTTCCTGGTTTGAAAGTGTTATTTCTTGTTTAATTGTGCAGCACTTACTTTGAAAGTAGTTGTTATCCTCCAGAAACTCCATTTTGTGGCTGCCACAAACTATGTTGAATTGGTTGAGACTATATGAGATATTCATTGAAAAACTATAGCCAAATTTGCTGCAGGATGTCTTGCAAAAATAATGTTTTTGCAGTTCAACACGCTTGGCCATTTTTTCATTGCATTGTGGTATTACATTATATGGCTAATGTAGATGGAACCCCAGTGATAATTGGAGCGACCAGCATGTTGCCTCTGATTTTGGAGTTAGTATGCAGATATCATATCTAGTAGCTATTTAGTAGGCCTGCTTAGGTTTTTCGTATCTTGATCAAATTTGTATTAAATTCGATTCTAAATTACTTATGAAGCATTTCTGAACCGCTGTAAGCAACCCGGAAGTGAATTACCAAATTCGAAGCCACCGCCGCCATTTTTTTGGAAAGAAATCTACATTTTCGGAAAGGGTTTTCCCTTCCCTGGCCCACTGCCGGGTGCATCCTCTTCCTAGGCCGGAGCTGCGGCCTCAATGAGCTGCCCGGGGGTGGGTGGGGGCCAGCGTTTTGCGATGTGTGCGCTCCTCTCGCCGGCGGGAGAGCGCACCCAGGAGCACGTTGCCGGGTGCGATGCAGGCCAGCACCCTGGGCCTTGTTGTAGGCCAGGTGTGTGGGACCGGGCACAGGCCAGTTTTTTTCCAGTACCCACTCCTCTCCTAGACGAGTGCATGCGCCCCGTAGTGTGTCCTCTGGGGCTGTTCAGAAGCGGATTTGAAAGCTCAGGTCTTCCCTCCACTTCTGAACGACCCCGTTCAGAAGCTGAGGGAAGACCTGAGCTTCCAAACCAGGTTTGAAAGCCCAGAATTTCCCTCCGCTTGGCTGTTCAGAAGTGGAGGGAAGACCTGTGAAGGGGTTAAAAAGAAAAAAAGTGCCCCTCCCAAGAGGAGATGCTCTAAGTTCCCTTATGTCAGCGATAATCTGCCCAGAGACAGCAGAACAAAGAAAGAGCCATACTAACGGTTAAATGTGAAGAATGTTACTTGCTGATAAGAATGAGTATATATATATATCTTGTAACTGCGTAGCTCGGGGGGATAGCCATTTTGTTTCTTGACCTGCATGGTCAAGGGCTATTTGTCCAATACTGATCAGATTGAGATTAAGAAGTCTTGTTTGGATTCATCAGCCTTGGCTGAGTTCTTCCACTTTATGGGCTCCGCAACCAAAAACCCAAATGTTGTCTTACACCTGGGCTTTCAAACCCGGTTTTTGCAGGTTTTCACGGATTGTGCATCTGCATACGCCATTAATTACTTAATTACGAATTTCTGAATTAATTCGGAATCAATTTTGAAATTTTCACTAAAAATTTCGGAAGTTTACCAGATTCGAAGTGCCAGCACCCCCTACATCCGAAGCGATTTTTGAACCATCAACCAGGCCTACTATTTAGCTCGATAGAGCCCTGGCCAGTTCTGCTGGGCCTCCTTGTTCCCTGTAAGAAGTATGACAGCTCCCTGGAATCCACCAGATGTGTTCCTGTTTCTGTGCTGAATTGCTGAGAAAGAACAATAATGTTAGGCAACTTGTTTTTAAAGAACGCTTTGGTCGGCTTCCAAGGAACTAAAGGGTTCTGTGGATTATTTTACATTGCCACAGAGAAACAGTTGCTCTTACAGTTATTTCTAAAGTTGTACATTTGAAAAGTGAAAAACATAACTCTGGTCTTGTCATCTGGAGGACTGATGTTGAAATTCAGCTTAATTTTCTTGGAGTTTAATTTTGCTGATCTTAATAAATAGCAAAACCAAAACAAAAGGCTGGACATTATTAATTGAATATGGTATTTGCGTTTCCTTGATCAGACCTGATTTTTTTTTTTTTGCCCATAATAGATGGCAGCATTTGAGTGTTGGGAAAGAGTGTGGTTCGGAAATTCGGAGATCTCATTACACACAAAAAGCAAATTACATCTTGGATGAGTTAGAGAGCCTCAGTCAATGATGGCTTTAATAGTGCCTGTCTGGCTGCATCATCATAATTTACGGTATTATATTCGTCATTGATTGGTGAAGCATACGGTCGGTTCTTCTCTCCTTGTTATATTGCCAGTAATATTATGTACCACCTTTAGAGATGATATTTTCCAAGCATCTTTTTTTTTGTCGGAATGTTTGATATTTCTGAAAGCAAAACGCAGCCCTTCTTCCTGGAACATAAAATAATATTTCACATTGATGCTCATCTCCAGTCTTCACTGGTCACATTTGAGAGTTCAACTTTGATGGAGGTGCACCATAAAATTGCCTCTGGATGCTTCACGATTTTATGAGGTTAAAATGTAATGACAGTTAAAAAATATTGCTTGATTTGTAGGAGGCTCTTCAGGTTATGGTGAGCTCATGAGCCAATTAAAGGAACACTCTATCTGATGCTTTATGAGCTCAGAATCCTGAAGAGGGTTAAGTAATGGGGTTGCTCGACCCCCAAATGTTAAATTACATCACTCTGTGTTTCTTTATTTCATGCTTTCAGAAAAAATCAATAATTCTTCAGAGAGAGAGAGCTCTCAAATGTATCTAAATATTTGGTTTAGCCATTCTTGAAGGCTTCAGAGAACTCTATGGATGCAATGAACCTGTGAGAATATAGAAAAATTATACCATGTTGACACTGCCATATAATCCAGTTCAAAGCAGATAATCTGGATTTTATATGGCAGTGTAGATGGGGCCTAGGTCCTCCATGCCTGTGCCATCGCACCTGGTCTAAATACTTGGTGAAGGGCGAGGACGTGGTCTCTCTATACCGGGGGATTGCTTCTTGCCTTCCTTTAGAGCACTGATTCTCAAAGTGGGCAGTACCACCCCCTGGTGGACGGTGAGGCGATCCAAGGGGGCGTGGGAGGCTCAGGGGGATTTGGGGGGTGGTGAACCCCTTTAAGGGGGCGGTGAACAATTGGCCATTTAGGAGGGGTCGCGTGGCCCTCTTCTTTGGCCCCGCCCCCTTCGCTTTGACCTGCATATTAGATATTTGGATTAGAATTCATAAGAGTAGCAAAATTATTTATGAAGTAGCAACAAAAATATGGTTGGGGGTCACCACAACATGAGGAACCTTATTTAGGGGTCATGGCATTAGAAAGGTTGAGCACCACTGCATTATATATATATATATATATATATATATATATATATTTCTGTTTAATTGCTATTAATTTTTTTAAAAAAATAATTTATAGGGGGGCAGTGAGTTGTTTTTTTTCTGGAAAGGGAGCGGTAGGCCAGCGTATCTGAGGGACCGCCTCTCCCCATATTGCCCTATGAGATCACTCCGATCGGAAGGTACTAACCTTTTGGATGTCCCCTCTGCGAAGTCCGCCAAACTAACAGCAACCCGTAGGAGGGCATTTTCCGTGATTGCGCCCACACTATGGAATGCCCTCCCCGCTGAAACGCGTGCCATTCAGGGTCTGCTGCCTTTTAGGCGGGCTTGCAAGACCTACCTATTCCAGCAGGCCTTTGGCCTATAGGTTTTGCTTAGGCACGCCCGTCGTACTTGTAATTGCTGATACCTGTTGTGTTGTGTCTCTCACATCAGGCTTTTAATTTGTTGGTTTTATATTGTGTTTTCTTGCCGTGTTTTAAATTGTTTTACTCTGCTGTTTTATCTGGCGCTTGTGAGCTGCCCCGAGCCTCCCGGGAGTGGCGGCATAGAAGCCCAACAATAAATAAATAAAATAAATTTAAAAAGTTTGGAAACCACTGCTTTAGAGGCTTGGGGCTCCCAGGAACCAAGCTGGACACTATAGATAACTCAAACAGACTTTATTGTACACAACATGAGTTATTTCCACTCAGGCACTTTACTTGGTTCCCCAAAAGGATAAAAGAAAAATGCTTTACAGTCTCTTAGTTGCCTAGGTTCAGGAAGCTTCAGCCGGATGGCTCTCCAAGTCCTCTCCTTCTTTGTGGCCTCGAGGTAAGGACACTTGAGACCCCAGCCAGATGATCTATGTTGAAGGCACAAAACCTTCCTCTAAATGCCACCTGACTGTTTGAAGGCGCTTGGGTCTCCTCAGCATCACGCAACCTTCCAGTATGTTGAGTATGCCGTATGAGTCCCAAGGAAAGTCAGATTGTCCCTTTTGAGAGATAGCTTGACCAAGGCCTAGCCTGGCAAACCTTCAGGTATGTCCTCTTCAGGGGGAAACCTGGGAAGCAAAATGGCTAGATTCCCAAAGTCCCTGGGAAAAGGGGCGCAACAAACTTAATTGGGCTCTATTAAACAATGATTGGCAGGTGTAAAGAACCAATCAATGCAACCAAACCTTTGCAAAACTGAACACGCTTGCAGGAACACAATACAACAGAGCAAACCTTTGCAACTTAAACGTTTTTCATACAAGTGGCGCTTGCTGCGCTGTCACAATGCCATAGAAAGACCTAGACATTTTAGAGTAGACATATTTTGTTGGATATGGAGAGACAAATAATAATACACTTTATTTATATTCCGCTCTTCTCACCCCGAAAGGGACTCAGAGTGGATTACAGGTACACATGCTTAGCAGACAATCCCTGCTGTTACCACAATACACAACATATAGAAGAACAGAGGCAAACTCTGGCCACCAGGGGGAGCTGACGCATTCCTCATCTCTCAGCGTTCTCAGCGTCCTTTGTTGTTTCTTCTGCATTTGTCAGCATTCCTGGAGTTCTTTAAAGGCCTCATAATTCAGTCAAAATTTACCTCCCCACTTAATGTGGTACCCTTATCTCCTACTTGACAGATGCAACTGTCTTTCGGGCTGCAAGGGTCGACAGCAGGCTACACTTAAAGGTCGAGCACCCACCTCGACCCGGGCAGGCCTCGAACTCATGACCTGCTGGTCAGAGAGATCTTATGCAGCTGACACTTGGCGAGCTGCGCCACATTCCCGGTGCAAACAAACCCATGGATAATGGTCATATGGGTATAGGAGTTGTATGAATCAAAATTTTACGTTCTGCTCTAGCTAAATTTTGAGACAGTGCAGTGGTGGGACTTGGGAGATTTAGGCTCCAGTATCCTCAGCAAATACATTCACTGGATGCCCTACGGCTAGCTCATTTCTCTTCAGCCTGACTTACTTCATCTGACTGCTAAGAAGTTACAGTGATGGGGATGGGGGAAGTTGGTTGCCTTGGGCCTTTTAGAGGAAACGTGCAACATAAATAAATATTGTCATGTCCATGACTTGCTATTTCTACAGAAGATAGAGAGTTGAGTGCAAGTGAATGTGGCACAATCAGGTTTGGCCAGGGGAGGGCATGGGGTTCCTCCGATAGGCTTGATGCCAAAAGAAAATGCCCATACAGGCTTCTAGTGTTGATATTAGACTTTCTGGTTTGTTTTTGTGTGTGGGACATAGCAAGGGAGCTACATTTTAGCCAGAACTGGGAAATATAGATTGCTGTTCTTGACTCTACCTCACAGAAGTAGTGCTGGGAGATTTTGAAAATTGTCTCCCAAATAAGTACCCTTCCCAACTTAATTTTAATAAGACAGACTTCAGTGAACGAACTTTCACCACAATGCTTAACAAGCAAAAAGAGACACATTATCTTTCTTCCACTTATTGTGTTCCTTGTTTTGGAACATACTTTAAATTTAAATTAAGATGGCCTCTGTCAGTCTGCTTGCCTTTAAGATCTTCAAGGAAGGACCTTCTTTCCATCCCGCTACTATCACAAGTGGGGCCGCAGAACAGAGACTTCTTGGTGGTTGCTCCCAAGTTGTGAAACTTCCTTACAGTGGAAGGCATGATTGGCTCTTCATCTACTCTTTTTTTCCACTAGTAGAAAGAGGCTGGACAGGCCCGGATTAACTGATTTTGGCGCTTTAGGCCACACGTGGGAAGTCCCGCCCCCGGGGTGCTGCTGGGGATGCGGGGGGCGGGGCTTCCCTCCGCGTCATCCTCCTCGCGCCCTCCTTCCTTGGGCGCGAGGAGGATGACGAGGCAGAGGGAAGCCCCGCCCCAGAGCCGCTGACGGGCATGCGCGCACGGCAGGAGAGCACCTCTTCCTCCTCCTCCGTGTCCCTGGGTGCCGCGCATGGCCGGCAGCGGCACCGGGGGATTCCCTTCCTTCCTCCTCTACCCCGGAAGGAGTGGTGTCGCTCGGGCTGCACTCCTCCTCCCTCCCACCTTCTGAGACCATGGCAAGTTGTCCCAAAAGCAGCGGCAGCTGCGTTGCGTGAATGGGGAGCCGCGTGGAAGGGCGCCGAACAGCTGCCGCTGGGACAACTCGGCATGAGTCATCGCCGTATTTTTTTTTTGGCCTTGATCTGGCGCCCCCCTCGGCTTACGTCCATAGGCCACGGCCTTGCTGCCCTCAATGATAATCCGGGCCTCAGGCTGTATCTACAGTACTATATAAAATGGTTTTAACCCATATAATGCTCAGAAACTACCATATATACTCGAGTATAAGCCGACCCGAATATAAGCCGAGGCACCTAATTTTGCTACAAAAACTGGGAAAGTGTATTGACTCGAGTATAAGCTGACTTTGTGAAATGCAGAAGCTACTGCTTAATTCCAAAATAAAAATAGATACCAATAAAATTACATTAATTGAGGCATCAGTAAATGTTTTTGAATATTTACATAAAACCAATTTAAGACTGTCCAACTCTGATTAAACCATTATTCTAGCCTCCTTCAATGTAAATGTGCTTACGTATCCTTCCAATAATAATAAAGAGAGCAAAATAATAAATCTAATAATAACAATAATAAATAGAGTAAAATAATTCATGTAATAATAATAGAGTAAAATAATACATGTAATAATAATAGAGTAAATTAATCAATGTAATAAAAATAATAGAGTAAAATAATGTAAATGTAATAATATCAACAATAATAGAGTAAAGTAATAACTAATAATAATAGAGTAAAATAATAAATAATAAAGAGTAATAAAATAAATATAATAAAAATAATACTAATAACAATAAAGTATGGAGCTTTCAATAAAATAAATATAATAAAAAATACTAATAATTCTCAGGTGGTAAAAGGCCTTACTGTACATTATTTAAACTGTTATGTTTATTCATATCATGATCTGATCACCATGCTCATTATATCCCACCTTCATGGGGTTATTGGGATAACAATACAAAAGCCTAAAACCCTCTTCCACTCAGTCTCAGGGGCTCAGCCCCCCGAACCAAAATCCTGGCTACGGCCCTGCTCGAGGATATACAGTAATTAGCAGCCAGTGAAGTGACTTTAGTATGGGTGTAATATGCTCCCTCCTAGAAGTTGATACAGAGGCAGCATTGTAAATGTCCAATCTTGAGGTTACCAGTGCATGCGCTACCATCTTTAGATCTTCTAATTCTAGGAATGGGCACAGCTGGTGTATCTGCTAAAACTGGAAATAAGCTTTAATGAAATTTTAGGGGTGTGTGCTATACCTTTACCCTAAAAAAAGATAATAAAAACCACAGCTGTGTCATAAAACACCCACATATGTTTTAATCTCTCTATATAAAAATGTTCTGTTCGTTTTGAGTGACATCATAACTCAAAATCCTCTGGACGAATTGCCACCAAATTTGGCCACAAGACACCTACTAACATAAGAAGTGATCATCATTTTTAAAAAATCCTGATTTTGTCATTTGGGAGTTGTAGTTGCTGGGATTTATAGTTCATATACAATCAAAGAGCATTCTGAACTCCACCAATGATGGAATTGAACCAAACTTGACACACAGGACTCCCATGACCAACAGAAAACACTAGAAGGGTTTGGTGGGCATTGACCTTGAGTTTGGGAGTTGTAGTTTATCTACATTCAGAGAGCACTGTGGACTCAAACAATGATGGATCTGGACCAAACTTGGCATAAATACTCAATATGCCCAAATGTGATCACTGGTGGAGTTTGAGGATAATAGAGCTTGAAATTTGGGAGTTGTAGTCAGGGGTGGTTCTACCGGTAGGCAAAGGACGCCGCTGGATGATCTGGGTAAAGGGCGCATTCCCCCACCCGCCAGACACACGAGGCTGAGTAGACTGGGGGCGTGGCCCCACGCGAGACTGGAAAAGCAAGGCGGGAGAGGGGCGTAGCCTCGTGCGAGGCTGAGTAGACTGGGGGCATGGCCTCACGTGAGGCTGGGGGTGGTGCGGGGCGCGTGAGAAGGAAGGGCATGGCCTCGCGCGAGCCACTACACAGCCGCCAGTTCACCGCTGCACTGTGAGGGAGCCTTTCTCTCCCTTTTCCTTCCACAAAGCTGGCGGTGAGTGGCGGTTTTCTCCTGAGGGGCGCCTTCAGGCAGGAGCTTCTGGGCATGCAGAGGGGGGGGGACGCCAAAATAATGTTGGGGGTGCCAAAATAATGTTCGCTTACCATTTAGAATTACCATAGACCGCCCCTGGTTGTAGTTACTGGGATTTATAGTTAACCTACAATCAAAGAGCATTTTCAACCCCACCAATAATAGAATTGGGCCAAACTTCCCACAAAGAACCTCCATGACCAACAGAAAATAATGTGTTTTCTGGTGATCTTTGGCAACCTTTCTGACCCCCTCACGACCCCCAGAGTCTCGACGCCCAGGTTGAAAAAGGCTGCCTTAAGGACATTTAGTCCAACTCTCTTCACCAGGGCAATAAAACATAATCAAAGGCTTCCTGACAAAGAGCTATCCAGCCATAGATATAGATAGATATACATGATTCACACACACAGAGCTATAGTATAATACAGTGTTTTTCAACCTTTTTTGAGCCACGGCACATTTTTTACATTTACAAAATCCTGGGGCACACCACCAACCAAAATGACACAAGATGACACTCTAACAGAGTAATACATATAGTTAATATGTTTTTAAATGTATTTATACACTCAGTGTGAAACCTGGGCCTGTTTCGATGAACACAACATAGATATTCTGGCAGGAATGGCAGAAAGACACACACAAAGGTCTTGCTCAACAGCTGGGAGTTATAGTTCACCCGCAATCAAAGAGCATTCTGAACTCCACCAATGATTGAATGGAATCAAACTTCTCACACAGAACTACCATAACCAAGAGAAAATACTGTAAGAGTTTGGTGGGCATTGACCTTGACTTTTGGAGTTGTAGTTCACCTATATCCAGAGAGCATTGTGGAGGGGAGGGAGGAAGACATGGGGCGAGTCTGCGCAGTAGCGCCCGCACGGGTCACGTCTTCCTCCCTCCCCTCTCCCACAGAAGCGGCAGCGTGAGCAAAGCGAGGCAAAGCAAGCAGAGCGAGGCTGGGAAGAAGGGAGCCCTAGTGGAGAAGAAAAAGTGTTTGGCAGGAGGGGGAAGAAAGGGTATTGGAGGTACCAATTTCCCACGGCACACCTGATGATCGATCACGACACACTAGTGTGCCACAGCACACTGGTTGGGAAACACTGGTATAACAGATTTGAAAGGGAACCCTAAAGAAGGACAATTATATGCTGCACGTTCCAGAGTAGGCAAACCAGACAATCTTTACATCAACACGGACAAAGAAACAACAAGAAATACTGTTTACCCACAAGCATAAATAAATTACATATATTAGAAACCAACACTTTCTCATTATTTTCCAGATCACCAGACTGGGCCAGAGCAATGCATGGCAGGGGACGGCTAGTGTTTTAATTTGGTGTTCTTCATATAATTGTATACTTAATCATTTTTTAACTTTTGTATTGACTGCAATACTGGGAGAAAAGCTGGATTAAAATATGTTTGCCATTTGGTTAAAGTCTTATCAAGCCATAAACATTCAAAGTCAATTTACTTATTATTGTCGTGATAGGTACACACGAGAAGGGGAGGTTAATAATCTCATGGCAGGTTGGCGCTTAGCCTATCTTTATAATTATTTTATTCAAGGTAATGCATTTTTAATGACTTTTAAAAATTTACATCCTTAGATAAGTTTATCTTGGTTGAGATATGAACTTGCTTTAGGTTGTAAACAAGACATAAATTTTATAAATGAATAGTCAAGTAGTTAGCAGGAATTATGTATTTGGTGTCTCACCAAGGATTATCATCTGAAACTGTGTACTGAATCCCATAATGCTTTTCTCTTAACATTCTGATATAGAAAATCAGGAGCTTGAAAGAGTACTTTATTTAACTATATAGTAGGTCATCAACTTCATGTGGATTAGGGTCACAGGATCCCCAGATCCGGATTAACACCTTTTTGCGCCCTAGGCCACACTTTGGAATTACGCCCCCTTTAAGCCAACCTCTACCGCACCCCCCCCCCCCTCACATCACTCAGACCCACACTGAAAATAAAACCTTATTTTATAAAACGCAAGGGGAACCTGCGCCCAAGCCCCCGACAAGCCTCTGCGAGAGGAGCACAAATCCAAGCCACTGGAGGGCTGGAAGGAGACTCCCTCTCCAATGGAATGGGCAAACCAAGGCAGGAGTGCTACTGATGGGTTTCGGCCATCGAAAGGGAAGAAGCCTGCCCCCTGCCACCACCACCCCTTAGAAAAAGAGAGCACCCTTCTTGCCGTGAACAAGGTTTTGCATCAGGAAGGAAGGCCACGACCGAGGAGAGCAAAGGTCGCTGCCGCGCAGGGAATTTGGCAGCCGCGGGTGACTAGGGCCGCCTCTGGCTCGCTGGCCGGTGATGGCCCGCACCTCCCCCACAGGCAGAGGTCATCCCAAAGCAGCCAAAGGGAAGACCCTGGCTGGCCAGCTGGTGCCCGGAACTGCCTTGCAAACCCCAGTTGTCATAGCAAGGGGGGCAGGGAGGGAGGCAGGGGGGAGAACACCCATGCTTTGACCTGCGGGTCAAATTATTCTGCTGCATTTATTATTGCAGGCACGGAACGCAGGTCTGCCGGGGAGGAGGGATAGGGCCAAAGCCGGGTGGGAAGGAGGGGGCGGGGGCTCCAAGCAGGCCTTCCCCATCCCCCCTGCATGGACACGGGGTCACAACATTCCTTGCCAAGGCCAAGGAGGTGGGTGGGCCTTTCCTGCAGGAAAGTGGCAGTGGTGGCAGCAGCAGCAGCAAGGCCCACAGAGTCTCTTCCACCTCGTGGACGATTCCGGAAGCAGGAGAGGGCCCAGGACTCCCCACCCCCTTGGTCTCCAAGGTCCCTTTCCTCATCTCCATGCGCGTTGCGTTTTTATTTGTTTCAACATTATTATTATTAATTTTTGGTCTGTGATCTGCGCCCCGGCTTGCACCCCTAGGCCATGGCCTAGGTTGGCCTTATGGCAGGCATGTAGCCAGGGGGGGGGGCTAAGGGGGCTTCAGCCCCCCCCCAAATTCTCAGGGTGGTCCGCGAAGGCCTTGTGGGTAATCCGGGCCTGAGGATCCCAATGAAAGTGGGAAAAACACAAAAAACCCACTATTTTTTTGTTACCTGAAAGAACATTTTCTAAAAAATTCTAGATCCCCCAGTGCCACTATATGGTCAGTGTTCACCTTACATTGACCATAAAGTTGTACTGGAGGACCTGGCAATTTCTAGAGAGGTTGTCATTGAGCAAATATCTGAATAAACTAATTATCATCTAAAGTTACACCAGGAACTGTGGAAGACTGGCTATAGTTCCTAGAATTCCCCCAGCTAGCATGACAACTTTGTATTTGCTATCATCCAAAATATATTTTTCAAATGTTTGAGTATATGTTTGTAGATAACATATGCTTTTAAAGTTAAGAGTAGAGACATCACACTGGCAATGGAGATCCACATAGTTAAAGCATTGGTATTCCTCATAGTAACCTATGGATGCGAGAGCTGGACCATAAGGAAGGCTGAGCGAAGGAAAATAGATGCTTTCGAACTGTGGTGCTGGAGGAAAAAATCTGTGAGTGCCTTGGACTGCAAGAAGATCAAACCAGTCCATACTCCGGGAAATAAAGCTCGACCTCTCACTGGAGGGAAGGATATTAGAGGCAAAGATGAAGTACTTTGGTCACATAATGAGAAAACAGGAAAGCTTGGAGAAGAGAATGATGCTGGGGAAAAGGGAAGGAAAAGGGAAGAACGGTAGACCAAGGGCAGGATGGATGGATGGTATCGTTGAAGTGACTGGCTTGACCTTGAAGGAGCTGGAGATGGCCATGGCCAACGGGGAGCTCTGGCGTGGGCTGGTCCATGAGGTCATGAAGAGTTGGAAGCAACTGAACGAATAAACAAGAACATAAACATGTAGAAGGTCCCAGATTAATTTCAAAGCGTCACAGGGTGCTCGCTGGGGAATAACTTTTGCCAAAGACCTTGGAGAGCTATTGAAGTGATATTATCATTCTAGTCTTGGTAGAGTATTTGATAGATATTCACTGGTTCTTACGTAGAGAGTAATGCTGTGTGGTCCCATGCAGCCTAAATGTACTTGAATTGGGTGTCTTTCCAGTCTTTTGCAACAAAATTTCTAGGGTTGGACCTAAATGCAGGACACAGTTGGACATGGTCACATTTCAAATGGAAATCTGCTTGGCAGACTTCTTGAATACCATAGAAATGGTGGGTTATAAATTTACAAATTGAATGAAATAAGAAAAAAGCATTAGATCAGGGATTTTCAACCTTTTTTGAGCCACGGAACATTTTTTACATTTACAAAATCCTGGGGCACACCACCAACCAAAATGACACAAAATGACACTCTAACACAGTAATACATATAGTTAATATGTTTTTAAATGTATTTATACACTCACTTAGTGTGAAACCTGGGGCTGTGAGACCAAATTGCCACTGTCACTTGACGTGCAGCTGCAGCACTAACTCTAACTTTGTTTACTTAGCCGCGTCTGAGCGAATCCAAGATGGCATGACCATAGCACTCGCTCGTCACTTCTTAGGTGACGTGAAAGTGCTATGGTTCCATTTCTTAAAGGAACAGATGCGCCTTATAGATTATATGAATGAAGTTCAAAAATAATTTCCCACGGCACACCTGATGATCTCTCACGGCACACTAGTGTTCCACGGCACACTGGTTGAAAATCACTGCATTAGATAACTAAGGCTGGATCTACACCATATAATCCAGATTATTTTCATGTAAACCTCTCTGAGTCCCTTTGGGGAGATGGTGGTGGGATACAAAAATAAAGTTATTATTATTATTATCATCATCAAATCATATAATATACATTAACTGCACTGAACTAGATTATACAGTATGAGGCCCCTTCCACACTGCCATATAAAATCCAGATTATCTGCTTCAAACTGGATTATATTGCAGTGTAGACTCATATAATCCAGTTCAAAGCAGATAATGTGGATTATCTGCTTTGATAATCAGGATTATAAGGCTGTGTAGAAGAGGCCAGAGTCTACACTGCCATATAATCCAGTTCAAAGCAGATGCCCAGTGTGCAACTTCACAAGGTTTGTAACTCAGCATTTCCTCTGCATCCACTTTCTGTAGGTTTTGTGCATTAGTAGAAGGGTGGATGCTAAAATAATATTGGAGGAGGAACAACGGCATCTGAGCAATATAGTGTAAGAGCAGTACCCTTTGAGATTATCCTCTCTTCTGTTTCTCATATGAGGATCCACTTCTATTTCTCATATGATGATCCTCAAACTCATGATGAAAGGAGGAGGCAGAGGGAAGCTCCGCCCCCGCGGCTGGTCACGGGGGCAGGACTTCCCTCCGCCCCCTCCTCCTCGCAGCGCATCCTCCTTCCTTGACTCAAGAAACAAGGGCGCGAGGAGGAGGAGGCAGAGGGAAGCCATGCACAGCAGGAGGGTGCGAGCGCATGCACAGCAGGAGGGCGCGAGTGCCTCTGCCTCCTCCGTCATGTTCCTGGGTGCCGCGCATGCCCGGCAGCGGCCCCAGGGGCTTCCCTCCACCTCCTCCTCCTCACGCCCTCCTTCCTTGACAAGGGGGCAGGGGCGATGGTGAGGGGGGGCGCTATTCCCTCCTCCCCGCCCCCTCGCAGTGCTCTCCCCCCGCCGTCCCTCTAGAGAGAGAGAGTCACGTGTTGCGGTTTTGTTTCAATGTTTTGTTGGCTTTTTTGGTCCATGTGAAGTGCGCCCCCCTTGGCTTGCGCCCCTAGGCCATGACCTAGGGTGGCCTTATGGGTAATCCAGGCCTGCCTGGCTGTGCTCCCTGTTGGGATTCTAGAGTTGCCAAGCTTGGTTTCTAATATATTAGAGTAAATCAGGATTGCGGTGGTAGTTATCCAGATGTTCGGATTATGACTCACACCTGCATGGCTGGTGATGGATAATATATCAGGTATGTGATAAATTTGGCAACATTGGATATTACTGTTGCAATAATCAGGTGTGTCATGTCCACTCTTATTGCTTCGTGTGATAGGCAATACTCTGAAAACTCCATCTATCCTCAGTCCTATAATTTTATGGTTTAAAGATATTTAAAAACCAATAATGTGATTCATATTATTCCTAGGTGTGTCCGTACCTCAAAGTTAAGAGGAACAATATTAAAATCAATAATAATAATAGTAATAAAGCTTTATTTATATCCTGCCTCCTCTCCCCAAGGGTACTTGGAGTGGCTTCCAACAGGAAATACAATATAAATAATAACAAACACGTGGCAATTTGGGAAAAATTAAATCGACAGGAGTAAAAAAAAAATCATAATACATAGGAAAGAATAAATAACAGTAAAAATGTTAAGTATAAGAAAAAATACCACTCATAAGTATAAAACTAAGTAATAATAAGGTTATTAATAATATAATAAAAATATATAATGTAATATATTTAAAATATATTATAATATATATAATAAAATAAATATAATAAATAATATAATATAAGATATAATATTATAAATATAATAAATTATATAATATTAATAAATATTATATATAATATTATAAATATAATAAAGAATATAATATTATTATAAATATAATATAATATAATAATAATATAAAGTATTAACTTTATATCTCACTAGAAAAATTAGGGGGATTTGCCTTTTAAAAAATGATCTGATCAGCAGGAGCCAGGTTCCTCATTTCTGGGAGTCTCCCGAACAAAAAAATTGGTCGTATTGGCTCCATTCAGCTGATAACGGATCTGCCACCAGACTTTGGGGTCAAAGCTCACATCCACTGCTGACATTTGCAGCAGACTGAATCTGGCAGGGACCATAGTGCTCCTGAGGGCTTAGAGAGCTCAAGGTAGGCTCCATTGGCCGTATTATTTGCCTGTATTTGTTGCAGCAATTCAGGTAAGACTTTAATCTTCATGAGTTCAGGTTATGACAATTCACTCAAATGAGAAAACTCAGGATGCTTTATGGATGGAATTCCTTGCAGTAGATCCTGTCATTGGTCTCAATGGGGGTTGAGTAGCCTTCCCATTATAGAGCAGAGGTTAAATAGAATGTCTCAGCTATTCCTTTGGATGCATTCCTAAATTATTATTATTTCTTACCTGACACTTCCTATGAATCAAAATGTTTCAATCAATATACTGTTTTCTCTTGGAAAAACCAAACCCAAAATAGCTGTTTTGTAAAAAAAAAAAAAAATCCTCATTTTAAAAAGTCATATTGGGTCAATTTTTAATGTTTTAAATGTTGGTATGAGATCCCCCCCCCCCTTTCTTGGTATGTTTCATCATTCTGATGATGATCATTCTGATGCAACATAGTCTGCCAGGAGTTGCCAAAGCTGTACATGTGGCACCCTCTTGATAGAAATGCCGTGGTTCTCTAATCAGTGGGTAAAGATGAACAGGTTAAGGGACTTTTGTGATGTTTTCTATAGCCACAATTCGAATGGTTTGGACTGAGGGTGAGAGAAGCACACACAGCCCTTTTGGATAGTTGCTGCCTATCTCATTCAATACCTATGTAGCCCCTTGCTCAGCCTGGATGACTGGCTTATGTAATTCTGGAGGCAGGGTAGAAGCCATAGAAGTAAAGCAATACATAGATGTAATTAAGTAATCCACTACACCAGTGTTTTTCAACCTTTTTTGAGCCGCGGCACGTTTTTTACATTTACAAAATCCTGGGGCACACCACCAACCAAAATGACACAAAATTACACTCTAACACAGTAATACATATAGTTAATATGTTTTTAAATGTATACACTCAGTGCGAAACCTGGACCTGTTTCAATGAACACAACATATATATGACTTCCTCTCACATATTTATACATGGCTATCATGTGTTCTCTCAACCTTCTCTTCTTCAGGCTAAACATGCCCAGCTCTTCAAGCCGCTCCTCACAGAGCTTGTTCTCCAGACCTTCGTGAAATTTCACCGAGTGAAACTTGCTTCCAGTTAAACTTCCTTCCACCTCAGGCTCTTTGCAAGAGTGCAAACAGTCATGACTGGCTCTACATTGCTGAATTAATGCAGTTTGACATCACTTTGACTCCCATGGCTCAATACTATGGAGTCCTGGGACTTGGAGTTTCCTAGTTTCCATGGATATCAGCAATGTGATTGTATATAATTCGTGTAAATTCTTCGGCAGAGAAGGCTAGTGGCCTTGTAAAATGACAGCTCCCATTATCGGATAGCATTGGGTCATATCAAAGTGAACTCAAACCATATTAATACTACATTGTAAATACACTCCAAGAGTTTCTATGAGTCCTTCTACACTACCATATAAAATCCAGATCAACTGCTTTGAACTGGATTATGTGACAGTGTAGACTCATATAATCCAGTTCAAAGCAGATAATCTGGATTATATGGCAGTGTAGAAGGGGACTATGATCCCAGCCATTTTAAGTGTGAATCACATTTGCCTATGAAACCTAACGGTCACAGCTAAATATGAAAAAAAAGGGAAGTGAATTCCCACTTTCCAAGGATATCAGCGATGTGATTGTGTATAGTTCCTGCAAATTCTGTCCCTGTTGTTATTGGCAATTTACCAGAGGTGGTGATCATTTGAAAAGAACATTTCTCATAGCATTTTATTGCTTTTGAATGTTATGGAAACCTAGGATTTGCAGTTTGGCAGGATACCAGAAACGTTTAGCAAAAGAAGCTAAAGGCCTTGTAAAACTACAACTCCTATGGTATGAACGCATTGAGCCATGGCACTTAAAATAGTATCAAACTGAATTAATTCTACAGTATAGAAGCACCCTAAGACCACCAAAAAATCCAGTAAAATTTCATATGAAAGGAAGGCTGGGTCTACATTGTCATATAATCCAGATTCAGAATGCAGATTAGCTGCACTGAACAGGATTATATGAGCATACACTGACATATAATCCAGTTCAATGCAGTTAATCTGCATTCAGAAACTAGATTATATGGCAGTGTAGATCCAGCCAAAGAGGACATAATAGCACTTTGAATTCTTTTTGGAAAAGGACAAGTAGCCAGGTTCAGTGGGCTGCTGGTGGTATATATTCCTTGTTACAAGCACCATTGGGTAGTTAGCAGATGTTATTTAAGGACTTCATGACACTTACA
The DNA here is from genome assembly GCA_030556195.1 of Anolis apletophallus. Taxonomy (NCBI): domain Eukaryota; kingdom Metazoa; phylum Chordata; class Lepidosauria; order Squamata; family Anolidae; genus Anolis; species Anolis apletophallus. The sequence goes on from JARBWK010000006.1 coordinate 142,525,767, forward strand.
GTTGGGTCAATGGGATTCACCAGCATCTAAGGGTGATCCTGTTGCTCCGTGACCCACATCGCCCACAGTGATGCTTCCCTATCACATGTGGTGAAGTGTTGCCTCTCGGCTTGCCCCAATGCTGGCCCCGTAGCTGCCTATAGAACCCAGGAACCCTCATGTGTTCTGGGCAGAGCATCCTAGGACGCTTGCAACACAGTTCATCTACGGAGCCCGGCTGGAAGTGAGTGTGCATCGTATGATGTGCTGCATGGGCTTTGTAGATGAAGTGTGCTACAAGCATCCTAGGGCACTTGCAAAGACCCGCGTGATGAAGTCCATAGTCTCTGCTAGTTAGTCACAAGGTTTTGACTCTGAACTCTGACTTCAGTACACCATTGTCAGACTGGGATGATACTTGTAACACCGCCACACACGTAGACTCCACCTCTAAGTGGGCAATCAGTCCTTTAGATGAGCATGAAGTACCAGGGCCATCTCAGGTATGTTGGAGGCCCTTATGCAAAAGTGACTTCACTAAGGTTGTGTCTACACAGACTGCTTAATCTGGGACTAGTACAGAACATTGTGCTCGATACTAGCCCCACAGCAGCCATGATGCGGCCACACTTACTTGGCTGAACCCTCTCGGTACCCAGCCAGACTTAGGCCACATGGCTTATGGGAGCCACTACCTTGTCCAGATATCCATGCCACTCTCCCATTGCCTGTCACACCTGTTGAGATCATAACGGAGCAACCATGCAACCAGCAAGAAGGAGTATGGTGACCCCCCCCCCCCCCGCTTTCTGGTCATGTTGGTGCCTCATTCTGACCTCATTCTGGCCAGGAGCTCCATGGCTGGTGAGGAGTGGTAACACTGGGACAACCCATGTATTCCACCGCCCGCCCCCCCTTTTAGCTGCACCTTCAATGCTTTCCCTATAGAACAACTCTCCCCCGCTATTAGAAGGCCTGACTCTATGACTCCGTTTTATGAGTCTCTCCCCTATGTTCTGCTCCACTCCCATCTCACCCTGGGTTTTAACATTTTATCTTTTACATGTGGCCCGCTCACTGTTTCTATGTCGGAATGATTTTATTTTGTTGTACTATTTTATATTGTTTAGTGCAGTGATTTTCAACCTTTTTTGAGCCGCGGCACATTTTTTACATTTACAAAATCCTGGGGAACACCACCAACCAAAATGACACAAAATGACACTCTAACACAGTAATACATATAGTTAATACATTTTTAAATTTCACAACTTCTCCATCACTGTCACTCGCTTGTCTTGCTGTGATCCCAAATTGCCACGGTCACTTGACGCACAGTTGCAGCACTAACTCTAACTTTGTTTACTTAGCCGCGTCTGAGAGAATCCAAGATGGCGCGACCATAGCACTCTCGCGTCACTTCTTAGGTGACGCAAGAGTGCTATGGTTCATTTCTTAAAGGGACAGATGTGCCGTATAGTTTATATATGAATGAAGTTTGAAAATAATTTCCCATGGCACACCTGATGATCTCTCACGGCACACTAGTATTCCGTGGCACACTGGTTGAAAATCACTGGTCCAGTGTATTTTTATTATTTATTCATCTCATCGTGTTGCTGTTTTGTGTTTTGCTTTTTTTTTTTTTTGTAATGCATTGTTGGGCTCACTGTTGGGCTCATTGTTGGCCTCATGTAAGCTGCCTGAGTCCCCGTTGGGCAGATGGTGGCAGGGTATAAAGTTATTATTATTATTATTATTATTTGCCTGTGCTGATCAGTACAGCAGTGTTTCCTAACCTTTTTTGAGCCACGGCACACTTTTTACATTTACAAAATCCTGTGGCACACCACCAACCAAAATGACACAAAATGACACTCTAACACAGTCATACATATAGTTAATATGTTTTTAAATGTATTTATACACTCAGTGTGAAACCTGGGCCTGTTTCGATGAACTCAGCATAGATATCCTGGCAGGAATGGCAGAAAGACACAAACTTTCCCACACAGAACTCCCATAACCAAGAGAAAAATGCTATAAGAATTTGGTGGGCATTGGCCTTGAGTTTTGGAGTTGTAGTTCACCTATATCCAGAGGGCACTGTGGACTCAAACAATGTTGGATCAGGACCAAACTTGGCACGAATACTCAATATGCCCAAATATGAACGCAGATAGAGTTCAGGGGAAATAGACCTTGACACTGGAGTTGTAGTTGCTGGGATTTATAGTTCCCCTACAATCAAAGAGCATTCTGAACCCCACCAATGATAGAACTGGACCAAACATCCCACACAGAACCCCCAGGAGGCAAGAGGAGGTCTCTACTTGGGGAAAGGGAGGCGGGCCTTCCCAATGCATGGAGAGGGAGAGACCAAGTAGACAACGGGTGGGAAGGGGGCCTTTATTGAGGTAGGTTTCTTAGGGTTTTTATACTTCGACACACTCTCCCCCTCCCCTCCTGGAGGTTCCAATTTTCCACGGCACACCTGATGATCGCTCATGGCACACTAGTGTGCCCTGGCACACTGGTTGAGAAACCCTGCAGTACAGGGAAAGAGTGATGGCACTGTGTTCAGGTGGAAAAGGATTGGATCAAAACAGACCTGATCCAGATATCAAGATGTCTGCAAAAGCACACTGACACTGCAGAGTTTTCCTTCAAAGCATCCTTCAGCTTGTTTCAAAGAAAATCCTTAGGTTCCCGAACCCAGATCTTGGAGATGTTATTGTTGGACTTCAGTTTTCACAATCCTTAAACCAGTGTAGCTCCTGGGGGAAAGATTCTAAAAGCCATAGTCCAAATAGTGCTTCCGAGCACTGTTCTTAATCATCAAAAGGAAAGATGCATACCTGGACAATTTCCGTATGCTCTTCTTTATATTAAGCCCAATAAGAAAGGTGGCAGCACTGTCGTAGCAATGGGCTTTTTGCCAAGGTCCCTTGCAATTTTTGTGTGTTTTTTCTCTCTCTCCAAAGGCAGCCATTTGCCTTTGGAATTTAAAATCAATAAAAGTTCAAATTTGGGAGTTAAACACTAGTCGCAGTCAGAATTGGATCCAGCCTTTGATCATGATTATGAAAGAGCCAGGGTTGAATAATCTTCCCCTCCCCTCCCTTCCCTGGAGGCTGGAATCCTTTTTAAAAATTTGTTCTCAGAACAAGGACAGCACATCAGGAACAGCAGGGCAGGTTGATATTTGCATGCAAAGATGCTTCAGAACTGACCTCCAATCAATTGCATTAGGAGCAAGCGGAACAGCTTGGCCTGTTGAGTTCTCTGTTGCAAGGGTGAGCTGACTTAACTGAAGCCAGCAATTGTAGAACAGTGTTTCCCAACCAGTGTGCCGTGGCACACTACTGTGCCGTCAACGATCATCAGGTGTGCTGTGGGAAATTGGAACCTCCAATACCCTTTCTTCCCCCCTCCTGCCAAACACCTTTTCTTCTCCACTCGGGCTCCCTTCTTCCCAGCCTCACTCTGCTCGCTTTGCCTTGCTTTGCTCTGGGGTGAGTGTGTGCAGTAGTGCCCACATGGGTCATGTCTTCCTCCCTCCCCCCTCCCCTCCTGAACACGCTCACGCTGCCCCCTCGGATCAAAATGGTGGCAGAAGCGGCAGTGTAGAAGAAAAAGTAAGTGTTTGGCAGGAGGGGGAAGAAAAGGCATGAAGGGGGAGGAAGAGGTCTCTGTCGAAAGCTGGCATGGGCAAACTTGGACCTTCCAGGTGTTTTGAACTCCAGCTCCCACCATTCCTAGCAGCCTCAGGCTTTTTTCCTTTCCCCCTCAACCACTTAAGCAGGAAAGGGCCTCGGGCTGTTAGGAATGGTGGGAGTTGAAGTCCAAAGCACCCAGAGGGCCGAAGTTTTCCCATGCCTGTTTTAGGGACCTTAAAGTGGTGAGCCTCCTTCCAACATTGTGATTCTGGATAGAAAACAAACAACAACATAACATAACATTGTTTGAGTCCACAGTGCTCTCTGGGTGGAGGTGAACTACAACTTCCAAACTCAAGGTCAATTCCCCAAACCCAAACAGTACTTTCTGTTGGTAATGAGAGTTCAATACGCCAAGTTTGGTTCTAGTCCATTGTTGCAAGAGTTCAGGATGCTCTTTGATTGTGTGTTAACTATAAATCCCAGAAACTGTAACTCCTAAATGTCAAGGTCTATTTTCCCCAAACTCCATCTGTGTTCACGTTTGGGCATATTGAGTTTTCATGCCAAGTTTGGTCCTGATCCAACATTGTTTCAGTCCACAGTGCTGTCTGGATATAGGTGAACTACAACTCCAAAACCCAAGATCAATGCCCACCAAACTCTTATAGTATTTTCTCTTAGTTATGGGAGTTCTGTGTGGGAAGTTTGTGTCTTTCTGCCATTCCTGCCAGGATATCTACCAGTATGTTGTGTTCATCGATAAAAGCCCAGGTTTCACACTGAGTGTACAAATACATTTAAAAACAGATTAACTATATGTATTACTGTGTTAGAGTGTCATTTTGTGTCATTTTGGTTGGTGGTGTGCCCCAGGATTTTGTAAATGTAAAAAATGTACTGCGGCTCAAAAAAGCACTGCTTTAGATCGCGTGTAAATTGCTCAATGTCAGAAACCATGTTTGCTTTTCTGGATTTTTTGGGTAAAGTTCCTGGCACAAAAGATTGGAGAGGCACAGCCCCAATAGTCAACCCCTTTTGCCAGGAGCCTTCACTGTCTGTCTGCTCTCTGGGATTTTCAGAGGTTTGCTATTCATTGACTAAATAGTTACTTTGTAGGGAAAAGGTTTCCCTGCCATTTCCCCCTTCTCAGGAGCTGAGCAAACAGCTGCATTATTTGCCAAAGCTTCTCTCTTCCCTGCGGCTGTTGAATATTTGTTTAATACAGCTGTGGCAAAAGATGAGATAAGAACGAGCTGCCAATGCGCACTTTTTAATTTCCGCCCTCCCGGACCATACAGCTATGAAAATATGACAATGGGTAATGAATTGACAAAGTTAAATAGGGTAGCCTCCTGGAACCCAGCACTCAACGGATTTATTGGATTACAACTTCTATCATCCCCAGATACACAGGCTATTGAGCATGTCGGTTTATCAGTGCTGGGGATTATAGTTCAACACATTTAGCGGCTGCCGAGTTAGAGAAAACTGGTGTAGGTTACGCTTTTTTAGAAGTCTCGGAAGTAAAGCTTTGTTTTCTTGGGAGCTGCTTTGCAGTTGAAGCCAAATGTTTTCATAACTCACTACAAAAATCAAACAAAAAAAAAAACCCCAAGAAGATAGAGAATTTCTCTGCAGTTTCTGAACCGACGGTACTTCAGAAATGTGGTGCCTGTTTTGTGGAGTTCATGTTCCTCAAAGTTATCCATATCATCTCTTAAAGTCCATGTGTTGGCCACGGTCGTCCATGCTCTGGTTACATCTCGAATAGACTACTGCACCGCTCTCTACGTGGGGTTGCCTCTGAAGACTGTTCGGAAACTGCAATTAGTCCAACACTCGGCAGCCAGGTTACTAACAGGAGCGGGGTACAGGGAGCATACAACTCCCTTGTTGCGCCAGCTCCACTGGCTGCCAATTAGTTTCCAAGCAGAATTCAAAGTGCTGGTTTTAACCTACAAAACCCTATGCAGTTCCGGCCCAACAAATTCTCCCCTATGAACCATCAAGGACATTAAGATCCTCCGGAGAGGCCCTGCTCTCGATCCCACCATCTTCGCAAGTGCGTCAGGTGGGGACGAGAGAGTCAGGGCCTTCTCTGTTGTGGCCCCTCAGCTGTGGAACTCCCTCCCAAGCGATGTTAGATCTGCCCCTTCCCTGTTGTCCTTCAGGAGGCGGGTGAAGACTTGGATGTGGAACGAGGCCTTCCCAGAATAAGCTGAGATTGATTTCAATCTGAAATGGGTGACCACTTTTATAGACCAAATTGAATGTGATTTTAATGGCAATGTGGTTTTTTTTATGTATCTCTGTTTTTATGTATTTTAATATGCTGTTTTCAGATGTTTTAAATTTGTATGGCATTGAATTTTGCTGTAAGTCCGTCTGAGTCCCTCCATGGAGGTGAGAAGGTCGGGGTACAAAATTTTTAAATAAATATTTTTTTTAAAAAAATGTGTTTAGCAACAGGATATGTGTATTGCTCAAAATTACACAGTACCATATTTTCTGGCGTATAAGACTCCTTTTTTAACCCAAGAAAATATTCTCAAAAGTCAGGGGTCGTCTTATACACAGGAGTCATCTTATATGCTAGGAGTCATCTTATAGAGCGGGTACTGAAACTTCCAATCTGGATTGGAGAATCTGTGGTTGCGCATATGGTGGGGGGAGCTCAAAAATGGCAGTGGCCGCGTCCCTGCTGTATGCAGCGACTGTATGAAAGCATTAAGGGTGACGCTGTACAAGTATGGTAGAAGAAAATCCATTCATCAGGATTCGTGAACTTAATGTGGTCCCGATGGTGAGGTGAAGGGACGCCTCACCGGGAAGGTGTAAGTGAAGGGCGGAGCAAGCTGCAGGCATCCGGGGCACCCGGGGTATGGAAAAAAGAGATAGAGTGGCTCTGGGCCCAGAAAAACACGCCTCTTTTACCTGTCTGGCCCACCCTTGTATCCTATTACCGTACCTCCTCCTCTGTCTCTCAGATCTCGCTCCTGAAGACTGCAGTGAAGCGGTGCAGGTGCGAAATCTGAGAGGCAGAGAAGGAGGTATGGTAATAGGAAAATTACCATATTGAAATCAAATCTGATGCTTTAAAAAATTTTATTTGATATGCGTTGGAAGAGGGGTAGTCTTATATGGCGAGTATATCCCAAACTGTATATTTTAGCTGGAAAAGTTGTGGGTCGTCTTATACGCCCCGTCATCCTATACGCCGGAAAATACGGTAAGTGCTCCTGCAGGTAAATAAATACTGGAAAAATATAAGGATATGTAGAGACAAAAGCTTACATCCACTTTTTCTTTTATTAATTAACACAGTGATTTTCAACCTTTTTTGACCCGCGGCACATTTTTTACATTTACAAAATCCTGGGGCACACCACCAACCAAAATGACACTCTAATTGTCATTTTACTAACTGTCACCCTCCCCCCTCGTGACGCCACTGCTTCCGCCAAACACCCTCCCCCACTCTCCCCTGCCCACGCACAGGAGGCCCATCACTGTCCCACAGGGGAAGGCAGTGCTGAGTGGCCAAAGTGCATGCGGGCTCGGCTGAGCAGGACGAATAGGAATTGGGTACCCAGGGTGGCTCCGAGCCTCGGAACAAATTGTGGTGGAGACTCGCAGCCGTCGCCATCCCCACCTCTCCTTCCCTAAGGGGTTCACCCCCCCAGGAGTGCCCCCCCCCCCGCGTACCTTCGGTTTCCCTGCTGTCGCCTTGGGAAGGGAAGGAACCAAGCTGGGCTGTGGAGCTGCACATCCCGGCCTCTACTCTGCAGTGACCCCGGAGCCGAGCCAGGAGAGGCCAGGAGATGAGGGTTGCTCCCTTTCCCCAGCGCGGAGGGGATAGAGGGCCGAAAGCCTCGCCTCGAGCCTCCGGGAGCGGACAGGGGCAGCTCCCACAGACTCCTCCTCCCTTTCCTCCTCCTTGCTGCCAGAGGGGAGGAGGGCAGAAGAGCGCACAGGAGCCAGGAATCGGGAGGAGCCGCAGCCCGGCCAGGTAGCCCTTGGCGCGCAGAGGGAGGGAAGGAAGGAAGGAAGGAGAGAGAGAGGAGGGAGGGAGGAAAGTTCTGGATGCCGAGGGCTCTCCCTGACTGCAGCCAGGCTGGCTGGCATTGCTGCTTCGGCCAGGAAAGCCTCATTTATGCTGCCTGAAGTTTCCTGCTAGGTGTTCTCTCCCTCCCTCCCTCTCTCCCTCTCTCTCTCTCTCTCTCTCTCTCTCTCTCTCTCTTCTCTCTCTCTCCACTGTAATTTCCCACAGAACACCTGATGCTCTCTCACGGCACACCTGTTGGGAAACACTGAATTAACATGTCTCCCAAAAATTGAGAGTTCACCACTGTTCTTGGGAGTCCATTCCTCTCTCAAACTCCTCCTGCAGAAAAGTATTTCTCCCTCATATTTAGACAGAAAAGCTAAATATACATATCTCCCTAGGTTGTTTCTCATAAGGCTAAAGTGTGCAGAACTTTGGTCCTTTCAGTCGTTCTCCTATGGGCATGTTCCAGTTTGTCAGTATTGTTGATTCTATGCAATGTGGCTGTACTGGTTGGAAGATTCCAGAAGCTCGTATCATTCGGAAAAGCGTTTTTATGAAATCTGTGCCTGTACCATGCAAGAACTCTCTTTGACAGAAGTAACTGTTCAAACCTTTGCATACAACAAAACCTTTCTCTTTTGTAGATGGCTATCTGGATACATCAGTGTGTGGATTAAGTCTTTTCAGACTGGAATATTGGAGGTTGCTTGAAGGTTACCAAATTTAGTGTCCTTTCTTTTAGCACTTCATACAGTTGGGTGAAGTCACTGAGGACCTTATCATATTAGAAGAATAATGAGGGTTGCTTTGGGTTGATCTGGACCTTGCCATTAGTGTTCAGTGTTAGCCCATGTTTAAATAAAATGGAGAATTAATTCTCCACCATCACATTTGTTCTTCTGTTCCGGATTTGCCCAATTCATTTGCCATCACACTCATCGGCGGAGTCCCCGCCCATCCCACTTCCCCTCTTTTTTCCCTTAAAATCAATCAATCAATCAATTTTTATTACGTACTTAGTCACCCTCCACCAGCGGTGCTCTGTGCGACTTACAACATAAAACCAATAAAACACTTTAAAAGAATTACAATTATAACAACTAATCAAACGCTCTGCCAAAGAGCCAAGTCTTCATTGCAACAGCAAAGCATCTCAGCTCATGCATGGCTCGGATGTCAGACGGCAGAGAGTTCCACAGCTTTAGGGTGGAGGCCGAGAAAGCTCTCCGCCTAGTGACTTCCAGGCGGATTTCTCTGGACCCCGGTATATGGAGGAGATTCTCTTGGGAGGATCGAGGTGACCACTGGGGTTGATAGAGGGAGAGGCGGTCCCTAAGGTACATCAACCCCTGGCCATACAAGGCCTTAAAGGTCAATACCAGCACCTCATAGGAGATCCGGAATTCAATCAGTAACCAATACAGTTGACACAGGATAGGTGTTATATGACATCCCACAGGGGTTCCTGTAAAGAGCTTGGCAGCTGCATTTTGAACTATACAAAGTTTCCGGGTCACTGTCGCACACCGGCCATGAACCAGGGTCCTTTAAATATTCACACAACCACGGCTGGAAATAACAGTTTATTTATTGAAGTAAACAATGTCCAAAAAAATAACAGTAAACATGAAAATAGCCAAGGCAAAAGGCATTCAAGAAAATCCCAGGAAATGTTCTCAAAGCCTCAGGTTAATTAAGTTGTAGGTCTCTGAATATAAATTCACTAAGAAGCAACAGATCTTAAAACTAGGTTAGTCCCAAAAAAAGGCAAGCTGAAAGTTCTGTCATGAATGACCAAAAAATCATGAAATCAGGAGTTCATGGAACTGCTTGCAGTAGAATCGAAAGTTGACCAGGAACTGAATTCCAACCTTAACAGGGCTAATAACAAGATCTCAAGATTCTCACATTTCCCTCCCTTTTCCCTGGGAAAGTAACAGCTGCGGCTAGAATCAGCAAGCCAGGTGTCTCAATTCCCGCCCACTGGACTCTCAGAAAAACCAAACTCCCCCAACTGCTCTTCCAGAGTTCCATCACCTTGGCCCTGCACTGAAAATCACACAGATCCCTGCACACCACCACAACCCCTGAAGCCACAGAAGCCACAGGCCCAACAGTCACTGACAAAGGAAGGCCAACATATCTTGTATCACTGTAATCAGCTTGTTTTTATATAGAGGTCTCTTTAAATCTTTTAACACCTCTTCCTTTTTGTTTTCTGTAACAAACTTAATGATCACTTGCCTTGGCCTTTCGGTAGTCCAGTCTTGAGGTGACCGTGGCATGGATCACTGTGGCTAAGGCCTCCCGGGAAAGATAGGGCGCCAGCCACCTAGCCTGGCAAAGATGGAAAAATGCCTGTTTGCTGACGGTGGAGACCTGGACCTCCATCGTCAGCAAGGGGTCCAAAATGACACCTAGGCTTTTCACGGTGGCAGATGGAACAAGAGGCTCAACGTCAAGGGTAGGGAACAGTCGCTCCACTCCCACAGGGCGGCCAGGCCACAGGATCTCCGTCTTCACTGGATTCACCCTCAGCCTGCTAGCACGCAGCCATCCAGTCACGGCTTCAAAGCACAGAGTGAAAGACTCACCTACTGTGTTAAAATTGTAGTATGAAACCTCTCCAATGCAGAGAACTAAATAAGGATGACATTGAGCTGGTGGCTTGTGTTTGGGCTACTTGACTACCAAAACGGGGGCCGTCAGTTATTACTTACCGTATTTTTCGCTCCATAAGACGCACCTGCTGATAAGACGCACCTAGATTTTAGAGGAGGAAAATAGGAAAAAAAATATTTTCGCTCCCCCTCTAAAATCTAGGTAAGTCTTATCAGCAGGTGCATCTTCTCAGAGGGCTCGCTAGTTCGCTCGCCCTCTGCCTCCTTTTCCTTCCCCCACCCTTTCCTTGAGGGAAGAAAGGTGGGGGAAGGAAAAGGAGGCAGAGGGCGGAGCGGAACCGCGTCACGCGTCAGCTCTGACGCGACGCGGTTTTCTGCCCTCTGCCTCCTTTTCCTTCCCTCCGCCCTTTCCTTGAGGGGGGGGAAGGAAAAGGAGGCAAAGGAGAGCGAACCGCGTCGCGTCAGCTGTGACGCGACGCGGCCCGCTCCGCCTCCGCCTCCTTTTCCTTCCCTCCGCCCTTTCCTTGAGGGCGGGGGAAGAAAAGGAGGCAGAGGGAGAGCGAACCGCGTCGCGTCAGCTGTGACGCTGGCGCGGTTCGCTCGCCCTCTGCCTCCTTTTCCTTCCCTCCGCCCTTTCCTTGAGGGCGGGGGAAGGAAAAGGAGGCAGAGGAGCGAACCGCGTCCGCGTCAGCTGTGACGCGACGCGGTTCGCTCCCGCCTCCTTTTCCTTCCCTCCGCCCTTTCCTTGAGGGCGGGGAAGGAAAAGGAGGCAGAGGGAGAGCGAACCGCGTCGCGTCAGCTGTGACGCGACGTTCGCTCCGCCTCCGCCTCCTTTTCCTTCCCTCCGCCCTTTCCTTGAGAGCGGGGAAGGAAAAGGAGGAAGAGGGAGAGAGCGAACCGCGTCGCGTCAGCTGTGACGCGGCGAAGTTCGCTCGCCCTCCGCCTCCTTTTCCTTCCCTCCGCCCTTTCCTCGAGGGAAGCAAAGGTGGGGGAAGGAAAAGGAGGCGGAGGCGAGCGAACCAGCGTCCCTCCGCCGCCGCAACGGAGCACAGAAGAGGAGAGGCAGCGACAGGGTAAGTATATCGCCGCCCTCCCTCTGCTCCAGCGCCCCCCCCGGCCTGCGTCTTCGCTCCATAAGATGCAGCTGATTTTTCATCCCACTTTGGGAGGAAAAAAACTGCGTCTTATGGTGCGAAAAATACGGTAATTACTTTGGGACTTGCATTGGTTAATCAAGATGAGATGGGGATGTAATGTAAAACATTTCCTTTAAGAAGAGGGGAGGAACTTACCCTTGACTGTAGGGACTGATCATAATGATAGACCTGAGGGAGTAATGGCAGCGAGAGAAGATTATTTATTTATTATTTATTCATTTATTTATTTATTTGTCACGTTTCTATACCGCCCCTCTCAGCCCGAAGGCGACTCGGGACGGTTTACACAGGCAGTCTCTGCCCTCAATACAACACAGCAGCAAGTCAACCCCCCCCCCCAGAAAAAAACATATAATAACAATTTAACAATTAAAAACATACAATTGCAGCCTCAGCGTCATGTTGAAATCAGTTTCCATCACATCGTCGTCATTCCTTATATCCAATTAAGCCTTATATTTCATCAACAAATGCCTGCTCAAATAACCAGGTCTTGACTTTCTTGCGAAACGTCAGGAGGGAGGGGGCCGATCTGATGTCTTTAGGGAGGGCGTTCCAAAGCCGAGGAGCCACCACTGAAAAGCCCCTGTCTCTCGTCCCCGCCGGTCGCGCCTGCGAAGAAGGCGGGACCGAGAGCAAAGCCTCTCCAGATGATCTTAAACATCTCGATGGTTCATAGGGAGAGATGCGTTCGGACAGGTAAGTTGGACCCGAACTGTTTAGGGCTTTAAAGCCTTTAAAGATTTATGATTAATGGTTTGTAACCACCCACTTTTTGCTTGCCAACTGATGTCATAAAACTGTTTGGCATGGTGAAAATGACCAGGTGCCATCACATAGGAGAATCCATAATTTTTTCCTGCATCTAGGCATGTACAGACAGCTGGAGCTGGTAGATTGCCACCTTCAGATAATGCATTTTTTAAAAATGAAAGGACCATTGGGCGACCAGTAGAAGAAGGCTTGCATCATGTGATGGCAACTGACTTCAATTTAACAGGATCTAGAAAAGGGAAAATTGTCTGTGATTAGGTCCTGAGAAGGAAACATATAGTACAGTCAGGAGTAGGGAACTGCTCCTAGGTTGGTGACTGCTACATGGAACTCCTTCCCTGGCGAGATTAGATCAATCCCCTCCCTCCCGTCCTTCAGAAAGATGGTATAAAACTTAGCTGTGGGACCAAGCCTTTGGGACAGTGCAATAAGACAGCAATAGGATCCGGTATGGCTGATCTGTGATGGTTTTAAACAACTGTTTTTAAAATGGAGATAATTGATTTTAGTGTTTATGTATTTTTTAGGCCTGGGTAGGTTCATCAGAATGCTCGTAAAATTGGAATGAATTCGGATTAAATTCACTTTTGAAGCGGTTTCGAAGCGATGTAAGGAACCCGGAAGTGAATTTGCCATTTCGAAGCCACCGCTGCCATTTTCGGAAAGTAATTGGCATTAGAGTCAGCTCTCACCCAGTTCTGACGCAGTGGAAAGGACATCTGCGTCCAAAGTGGGTGTTTAGCCCAGTTTGGATGCAGATGTCCTTCCCTCCGCATTAGTCCTGGGGCGAGAGCTGCACACAGCTCTCGCCCCAGGTTTAACGCAGAGGAAAGGACATCCGCGTCCAAACTGGATGTTTCACCAGTGCTGTTTCTTTCCTACTGCCAGTGCTGTTTCTTTCTTACTGTGCATGCGTGTCTGCCATTAACAAAGCCATTCTGAAATTTCTGAAAAATTTGGAATATTTCCACAATTTTTTTTGGAAAATTTTGGCAGTCATTTAGATTCCGCCAGCGCCCCCTACATCCGCAATGAGTTTTGAACCATTTCTTTTATCAAACAGGCCTAATATTTATGTATATTTGAGTCTCCTTCGGCGTGAGAAGAGAAGAATATTTAACATAAATAAATAAATAAATAATGCATCCTGCAGGGGCACTAAAAACAATTGTAACTCATATTCTAAGCAGTTAGTGGAAAAGTTCAATTTTGGACTACTAATCCTCAAACCTTTAAGCTAGCAGTGCTCATGTGGAAAATGTACTTTGGTGCAAGATTTATCATGAACTCCATCTTCTGGTTCTGTTATTTTGTTGTCGAGTACATTCACATTATTTCTAACTTATGGCAAACCTAAGGTGAACCTATCACAGGTTTGTTTGGAGAGAGTTTGCCATTCTCTTCTGTGAGGCTGGGTTTCCATGAGCAAGAAGAGATTTGAACCTAGCATAAACCACTACATCACACTGATTTCTGCTTCTATTATAATTTGTTGTATTTATAGTTCCATCCTATTAATTGCCTTAAGGTACCATATATGGTTCTGCTCCCTTTTTATCTGCATGACAACCATCATTTGAGGCAGATGTGAGCCTGAGAAAGAGAGGCTGGCCTATAGTCAGCCAATGAGTTTCAGTGAGGAGCGAAATCTTGATCTCCCAAGTCACAGTTCAGCACTCTGACCACTATACCACATAATCCCCATGCTATACTAACAGAAGACAAGTGCCTACGTCTTGTTTGGTGGGGATGTATATATGCGTCTTCAAGTTGCTTGTTGATTTATGGTGATCCCACGATTTCATGGGGTTTTCTTTAGGGAAGGAATACTCAGAGGGTCTTTTGCCAGTTCCTTCCTCTCAAATATAGCCTAGAGCAGTGTGTTCCCAACCAGTGTGCTGTGAGCGATCATCAGGTGTGCCGTGGGAAATTGGAACCTCCAAAATCCTTTCTTCCCACTCCTGCCGAACACTTTTTCTTCTCCACTTAGACTCCCTTCTTCCCAACCTCACTCTGCTCGCTTTGCCTTGCTTTGCTCTGGGGCGAGTCTGCGCAGTAGCGCCCGCACAGGTCACGTATTCCTCCCTCCCCCCCCCCTCCTGAACACGCTCACGCTGCCCCCCCGGATCAAAATGGTGGCAGAAGCGGCAGTGTAGAAGAAAAAGTAAGTGTTTGCAGGAGGGGGAAGAAAGGGCGCAAAGGGGAAAGGGGAGGAAGAGGTCTCTGTCGAAAGCTGGCATGGGCAAACTTGGACCTTCCAGGTGTTTTGGACTCCAACTCCCACCATTCCTAGCAGCCTCAGGCTCTTTTCCCTTTTTCCCCTCAGCCACTTAAGCAGGAAAGGGCCCCAGGCTGTTAGGAATGGTGGGAATTGAAGTCCAAAGCACCCAGAGGGCCGAAGTTTTCCCATGCCTGTTTTAGGGACCTTAAAGTGGTGAGCCTCCTCCCAACATTGTGATTCTAGATAGAAAACAAACAACAACAACATAACATAACATTGTTTGAGTCCACAGTGCTCTCTGGGTGGAGGTGAACTACAACTTCCAAACTCAAGGTCAATTCCCAAGCAAACCCTTTCAGTACTGGTAATGAGAGTTCAATATGCCAAGTTTGGTTCTAGTCCATTGTTGCAAGAGTTCAGGATGCTCTTTGATTGTGTGTTAACTATAAATCCCAAAAACTGTAACTCCCAAATGTCAAGGTCTATTTTTCCCAAACTCCATCTGTGTTCACATGTGGGCATATTGAGTATTCATGCCAAGTTTGGTCCTGATCCAACATTGTTTGAGTCCACAGTGCTCTCTGGATATACAGTAGGTGAACTACAACTCCAAAACCCAAGGTCAATGCCCACCAAACTCTTATAGTATTTTCTCTTGGTTATGGGAGATGTGTGTGGGAAGTTTGTGTCTTTCTGCCATTCCTGCCAGGATATCTACGTTGTCTCATCAAAACAGGTCCAGGTTTCACACTGAGTGCATAAATACATTTAAAAACATATTAACTATATGTATTACTGTGTTAGAGTGTCATTTTGTGTCATTTTGGTTGGTGGTGTGCCCCAGGATTTTGTAAATGTAAAAAATGTGCCGCGGCACAAAAATGGTTGGGAAACACTGGCCTAGAGAAACTAGAGCAACATAAAACAGAGTGAAACGTGATACCTATTGGAGTGATTTGCTTCTCTTTCGGAATCTGCAAAGATAGCTCATCTCCTGTTTTCTTCCTTCTAGTTGATGACCAGCCACAGTAGCTCTGCTGTGTGCTGTTGCCATCCAGGGTGCTGACTGCTGGTGTATACAGAAGGAAGATGGCCTTCTGGACACAGTTGGGTTTGCTGCTATGGAAGAATTTCACCTTTAGGAGACGGCAAACGGTAAGACAGCACTGTTGTTTTGATTTCATTAACTATGCACTAGTATAGTTCCTTGAGTTTTGATGAAGAGCTTTCTTAGATAGCCATATGTAGTAGGTCCACATATTTTGCAAGGGATCCGTTCCAGCATGCTTTGTATAATACAATCTGGAACCCAATTATTTTTTTATTACCTGAAATGAATTATGTTTGGGCTTCCAGCAAAAGCTTATCATAGAATCACTCATGAGGATCTAGCAATGCTTAGAGAAGTATTCTCTCTAGGCCTCCAGTATGATTTTATGGTCAAGGTCCAGCAGAATGTCCAGTGGAAGTTGGCAATAGAATTGCACAGGAGACCTAGAAATAATACTTCTCTAGACATTGCTCAGTCCTCCTGTGGCATTCTATGGCATCCAAAGCTCTTTGTGTATTACAAACTGCATTCAGTAAGTTTGTGTAATAAGCAAGCTTATCGTATGTGATGATCTCAATATACAGCTTTGGAAAGTTTCTTCTTCTGGATTACAACTCTTAAGGATCTCCTCCACTATCATGGAATCACTCTGCTAGGTAGGGAGAAGGAGGTTTCCAGGAGTTATTACACCCCAAATAAACTTTTCCAAGCTCTGCTCAAACATGCAACTCTTGCATCAATTCAGATAACCATCATGATATAAATAAGGTTTGTACAGTTCTTGCCAGAGGCTTCACATTGAGTCGACATGTTAGACCCATAGAGGAATAGTTATCCTATATACTCATGTATAAATTGGCCTCGTGTACAGGCCTGGATTACGGGATTGTGGCATCCTAGGCCACACTGTTGAAGTGCCGCCCCCGCTCCGGGGGGCGGGGCCGCTTACTGGGGGCGGGGCCACTTGCAGAGGCGCCCCCGCTGCTCGCGCTGGCCCCACCCCTCTTTCTTCATTGACTGAAGGAAGAGGGGTGCGCCCGGCGTGAGCAGCGAGGAGGGGGCGCCGCGGCGGCGGGACTTCCCTCCACCTCCTCTCTCTCTCTCCGGTCAGGAGGGGGAAGAGGGAAGTCCTAGGCCCCCTCCTCGCTGCTCGTGCTAGGCCTGCCCCTCTTTCTTCACTGACTGAAGGAAGAGGGGCGGGGCCGGCGCGAGCAGCAGGGAGGGGGCGCTTCTGCCGCCACGCGCATGCACACTTTTCCCCCCCGAATTTTTTGGAATTTTTTTTGGATTTTTTTTCTTTTTGGGGGGGTCTGGATCTGCTGCCCCCCCAAAGGTGCCGCCCAAGGCCATGGCCTAGGGTGGCCTTATGGGTAATCCGGGCCTGCTCGTGTATACATTGAAGGCATGCTTTGTGGCCCAAATTGATATAACCTGAGGATTAGTTGAGGGTCATTCTGCAGAGAGAGGAAAGCAGCAGTGCTGCCTCAGGGTCACTGACTTTTTCCCACCCAGGTATCTGTGAAGGCCAGAAATGGTGCCACGATAGAGTCAAGGGGTTGATGCTTCTTTTGGATTCTCCTTGAATAGCGTAAGCTCTTGCCTTTTGCCACTCAGCGAAGGGAATGGTTCCCTTTTTGGTAAGAATTTAGGAATTTAGGCCCAGGACTCACATTGACCTATAGATAGATTGACCCACTTTTCCCTTGCATTTTGACTACAATTTTAAGGCATATACATGTGTATATACAGTAGCCTGCTCAATCTTAAGGGGGCATTTTCATGCCTAAAAGCAAATCTTTTCCTGCATGGAAGGACCTTTGAATACATGGAGGGTTCTAGAAAAGAAGAAGAGGTTATTTTTGCCATTTTGTTCATGGGATCTTTATTTATTTGTTTATTTATTCTATTTATACCCCGAATTTCTCTACCCCAAGGGGGACTCAAGGCGGCTTACATATGGCAATTATTCAATACCTTAAACCAGGGGTGCTCACATTTTTTCAACATGCGAGCTACTTATAAAACAACCAAATCAAAATAATCTACCTACCCATATTTTGATAGAAAAAAATAAGGGACCTTTACGTGATTTTCCCGCAAAAATAAGGGACACTTCATAAAATGCATCCAGACAAGAGTTACTTCTCCCACCCTGACATCATTCCACAGATATAAACAGGCAGAATGAAAGCAGACAGACCTTGAAGCTGCAAGGCCATTCAATGCTGATCAAAGCTGCTGTGCAGATGAACTCCTCGCTGTCGCAGATCTTAGGCTTTGGCAGAAAATGGCTGCCAAAGCCTCCTTGCTGTTGCCCTCCCTCGTGGCTCATCTTAGCTGCCAATGTGCCGCGCCCACCCCCTCCTTCCCTCTGCTGTCCTCCTTCTTCTCCCTCCCTCCTCCCAAATGTGCATGAGGCGGGCCGGGCGGGGGCGCCACCCCTCCTTCCCTGTGCTGCCCTCCTTGTTCTCCCCTCCCCTCCTCCTCCTCAGGCCACTTAAACACATACAAAACAGTTTACTTAAAATCATTGCTGGAACCAGCAGTCGGCACTGAGGATGGAGGTGCCGGCGGGGGAGTCGCGTCAAGGGCAGCCTGAGCCTGGCAGCCTGTAGGAAGATGCTCGCTGCCCACGGGGCTGTGATCGACCAGTTCCGCCTCCCCGATCGACTCGTCAATCGCAATCGACCTAATGAGCAGCCCTGCCTTAAACACATACAAAACAGTTTACTTAAAATCATTGCTGCTTAAGAACCATTTAGACTATTTTTTGTACTGTGCAGATGTTTAAGACTTCAACTCCTATTGGCACTTTTCATAATGGCTAATAGTAAGACTCTGGGAGCTGTAGTCTACAACAGCTGAAGGACATATAAGGCTCCACCTCTGGCCTCCCGTCATTCCTGTCATTAGCTGTGAGAATAAAGGTGGCTGTCTAATGTTCATTTTTTCTCTCCACATACATGCAATGAACTGCTTCTCTGTACTAACTGAATAATTTGGCAAGCCTTCGTGGATGTAATGACCTGCTTAACAATTTCAGAGACCAGTTGTCCCATATGCATCCATCGAAAAAGAGGAAATTCCTGGATTGAGTTTGATCTGACTGTTTGTCTTTGGTAATAAGCCAAGTCCTTTTGAACAGAGTATATTCCTGGCAGTAACATCATCTAGCAAGAGATGGGCAGAGGCGAAATGGGAGGCACATTTTGCAGATATTCCACAGAAACACACCAGTGCAAAGAGGAGTCCTTGCTCTGCTGATTTTTCAATAAGAAAACCGTGCCTGCCTCCCAACTATACTCATAATTTCAGGGCTTTTTCCAAAAGCTGAATTATCATCCTTTAGCACTTTTCTTTGTGTATCTTTCTAAAGCCCATTCGAAACTCAGGTTGGTAATTCTCATGGTCTAGTTTTGAAATCGCTTTGTGGAGAGCAATTAATCAATCAATGGGAATCTTCTGTTATGCTACATGCCAACTGATAGTACATCCCAGCTGTGACCATGACTATTAATATAGTTTGATACCACTTTAACTGCTATGGCTGAAACCTAAGGAATCATGGGAACTATAGTTGTATAAGATCTTCAGACCTCTCTGCCAAAAAGTGCTGGTATTTCATTGAACTACAACTCCCATCACACTGGCAATGAAGATCTGCATAGTTAAAGCCATGATATTCCTTGTAGTAACCTACGGATGTGAGAGCTGGACCATAAGGAAGGCTAAGCGAAGGAAGATAGGTGCTTTTGAACTGTGGTGCTGGAGGAAAATTCCGAGAGTGCCTTGGACCGCGAGAAGATCCAACCAGTCCATACTTCAGGAAATAAAGCCCGACTGCTCATTGGCGGGAAGGATAGTAGAGGCAAAGATTAAGTATTTTGGACACATCATGAGAAGACAGGAAAGCTTGGAGAAGACAATGATGCTGGGGAAAATTGAAGGAAAAAGGAAGAGGGGCCGACCAAGGCCAAGATGGATGGATGGCGTCCTTGAAGTGAATGACTTGACTTTGAAGGAGCTGGGGGTTGTGATGGCCGACAAGGAGCTCTGGCGTGGGCTGGTCCATGAGGTCATGAAGAGTCGGAAATGACTGAACGAATAAACAACAACACAACTCCCATAATTCCATAACATAGAGCAGGGGTCGGGAACCTATGGCTCGCGAGCCAGGTGTGGCTCTTTTGATTATTGCATCTGGTTCGCGGGGAAAACACGCTGGGAAATTGCCGCTTCCCTCCCAGGCACTGGCCGCGCAATCCCTGTGAAATCTTCCCCCAAAGCAGGCAAGCAGAGTGCAGGGAAAGTGACTGCTTGGAGTCTTGAACTAGTTGCAAGCAAGCAAAGCAGGCAAGCAAGGAGAGGGCCCTCCGCTCCACGCGCTCCCATTGGACGGGTGCTGCTGTATATTCATGAGTTTCGCCTGCTGATTTGAATACACGGGGAGCTAAGGCCACGCCCCCACTCTTTGCCAGGCAGGTCATTCAGAAAGCAAAGGTAAAGCCTGTTAGGGCCCTTCCACACAGCCCTTTAGCCGAGAATATCAAGGCAGAAAATCCCGCAATAGCTCCTTTGAACCTGAATTTATTTATTTATTTATTAACTGCATTTTAACTCTAGGCTATGCGGATCTTTGTTGCCAGTGTGATGTCTCTACTCTATATGGCTCTCACTGAAATAAATTTCCAAATATTTTGCTTTCATGGCTCTCTGAGTCAAAAAGGTTCCCGACCCCTGGCATAGAGCCATTAAAAATTACAGCAATGTCAAACTGCATTAATTTTACAGTGTGTAGATATATTCCATTTCTGGAGCCAAGCCAGGCATGGCAACCTCACATCTTCATGTGTACGTCTTTACACAAACTACAAATCCCAGGATTCCATAGGATTGCAGCTAAAGTGATATCAAATTGATGTAATTCTGCAATATGGATGGTTTCCCATATTTGATTAGGTGACAATGGTGGAACAAAGTTTAAATGCACAACTTCCAATCCCACCCCACTCACACCCGGCTGCATAGCCTTGTTTGCCCACAGAACGCCATTTGTTTTGACTTGTTTCCCCCACCAATGTCCAAGCAGGAATAATATATGTTTTGAATCCTGCAAAAAAATCGGTTCACGGACAGATTATTTTATTATTTATTTATTAGGTTCAGCTTCATATACCGCTCTCTCTGGCGCCCAGAGCGGTTCACAGAGCTAGTGCAATTAAAACAGGTAAAACACATTAAAATACAATAAAAACAGTTGAGTTAAACAATTTGCCAGCCAATAGCAGTAGTTAGCAATAGCATGCCAACAACGGACCCATAGGTGCCAATAGATGAGACAGCAGCAACTAGTAATGCTCTATTACTAGTGAAATTGCTGTTAAAATCCCAAGAGCAGTGATCTATGTGGCTTCTCCCTTGGCTGGCTCCTTTCCATCACTCGCTTTCTCAGCACTTGATCCTTCCAAAAAGAGGCTCAGTGGTGGAGAATTATTCTCACGCAATTAATCACACATGTTGGAGTGATCCTTGTGTAGGCAGCATGCAAATGAAGTATTTGGTGGCATCATTGCATTGGTGTAGAGCCAGATGAATGATTTACCTGTGATGTTCCTTGTTAGATGCGCCTTGATAACCTTTCACAGCGACGCGCCCTGAAGAAGCGTCAGTGTGACGCGAAAATGGCGAAACACCCCCTGGCGCCTTGGAGAAACTCCAGCCATTCAGCATTGTCCCGGCTCTCCCTCATTTTGGGTCCCGCGCTCCCAACTAGAGCGCCCCACAGCATGACAGTCGCTGCTGTAGAATCTTCATTTCTTTCTTGACACTCTTTGGTCCCGGCGGGCAGGCTCGCCCCCCCCCCCCCCCGAACGCGGCCACCATTCCTCGCTGTGTTCTAACATAATTATAGCACTATAGTTCCACTTTTAACTACTATCACCACCTCCTATGGAAATTTGGGGGTTGTAGTTGTAGTTGCAGCTTGGCGGTGGACAGCCCCCAGAACTTCCCCTCTCCCCTTGGACCGCCTTATATTCCTCACGAAGGTTTGCATATACTCTCTACGGACTCAATATAATTGCATTAGCAATGTTTTCTTGCTAAGGAATTTGTGTATATGTGCTGGTCTTTGCGTGACCTGAGGGGCGAGGGCTCCTGAGTCCATCCGCTGTATGCATGTTTTACATGTATTTGCATGCATCTATCTTTAAATTGGTTTGTGAAATATATTATTATATTATTTAGTCACAACAAATTCAGTATATATAATTTTGTTTGATGTTCATTCGATCTCTTGGTAAACGCGAACCTGTTCCAAGCATTAGGTTCACCCTTTGTTCCAGCTTTCGAGAAGGGGATGTTACCAGTACCGTGCTAGCACAGATTTTGCATATGCATCATGTCCAAACAAAATGGTGCTGATGCCATTTGCATGCTGAGCAGAGGTTGAAAATCTTACCTTTCTGTCTAGAGCAGGGCTGCCCAGGAAGTCGATCGCGATTGACAAGTCGATCACAATTGACAAGTCGATTGCGAGACCAAATGAGGTCGATTGCGCTCCCGTCACCACCTTCATGCGGCACTTCTTCCGCCCGCAGGGCATTGCAGGAAGGAGGGAGCGAGAGGCGGGGCCTCCGGAGGCCCCGCCTCGTGCTCCCCCTGCCTCTCTCTCGTCCGGAAGCAGCCGTGCAGCCTCCGCTGCCGGTGAGAGAGGCAGGGCGGAGCATGAGGTGGGGCCTCCGGAGGCCCCACCTCATGCTCCCTCCTTCCCGCAATGCCCTGCGTACAGAAGAAGAGCACCGCGGGCGGAAGGTGGCAACGGGAGTGCGCACACGGCGACGGTATCACACACACGGCGCGGGCAGGTAGATCTTTTCGACTTGGTTGCTTTCAAAGTAGCTCACATGCTGAAAAAGTGTGGACACTCCTGGTCTAGAGAGATTCTGGAGATTACAGGGTTTTCCAAATCTGTTGAAGGAAATCTGTGGAACTACAAGGGTAGCAATGTCGGTGCAACTCCATCCCACCTCCATCTCTCTTCAATCCACTGACGGATTGCAATCATTGGCCACCTTCTACGTTATTGCACTAGCATTGTAGATAACAGACTGTTTTCAGATGGATAAATGGATAGAAAGAGATGCTGAATAAGGAGACAAATGTCTATGAGGGTGTGTTTGCTCAAATCAGAGCCCCAGGGTGGCTTCCCCCCCCACAAGGTTCAGTGAGGATACACTTTGTCCTGGACGTCTTCCAGGAGCACAAATGTAACGCTTGCGCTGCACACGTCAAGCTGAGCTTTGTACCCGGCTTTCGCAATGCTTATTTCAGCTGCTGCAGTTTGGAAAATGGGGAAGGGAGGAGAAGAGCTTTCCCAGCTGTTTACTGGACGAGCTCTTAACAGGGGGGGGGGGGAGGAAGCTTTCAAACAAACCCCCAGTGGATCGTAAAAATCTTAAGTACTTGTTTATATTGAGAAGCTCTGAGTGAGCATCAGCAATACGAAACAAAAGTTGGCTTGCTGGACAATAACAAGGGATCCTCCGACAAAATTTTGTATTGCACATTGTTCCATGTCCAGGATTGTAGCCACTTTATTCCTTTCTCTCTCTTCCCCTTGTTTCTGCAACAAATCTTGGCCGCAGAGCATGCTTGGTATCCTCTAAGAGTTATAAAGGTCCATGTAATTATGTATTTGAAAAAGTACAATTATTTTAAAGCATTAGTTACACTTATATCTCACCTTTTTTTCTCCCCCCCCCCCCCTCAAATCATTCTCTTCTCATTCACAATTGATCTTTCCAACACAATCCTATAAGATAGGACAGGATGGGGGAGATAATGGCTAACCCATGGTTGCCTGGGAAAGCTTCCTGGCTTAGAACCTTTCCACACCACACAATAATAGTGCTGTGATCCAACTTTAATTCCTATGGCATATTGGGATTTGAAATGTTCAGGAAATGGGCTCCGCTACAACTACAACACCCAAATTTCCATAGGAGGTGGTGATAGTAGTTAAAAGTGGAACTATAGTGCTATAATTATGTATATAATAATTATATTATATAATTATCCTGCTTTGCAACAGCTGCAGAGCTGTTTGGGCTGAAAGTCAGCCTGAAGAAAATGGAAGTTCTCTACCAGCCCGCACCACAGGAAGAACACCATCATCCCCATGTCAGCATAGGTGAATCTGTGTTTTAGTCCGTTCAGCAGCTCACCTCTCCAGATACCAAGATTGATAGAGAGATAGGTCCTGGAACTTAACCCCAGCAATAAGTGAGGGAACACTGTATTTATTTATTTATTTCGGTCTTTTATATCCCGTCCTATCTCAACCTCCGCAGAGGGACTCAGGACGGCTAACAAAACGGCACCCCATGATGCCCATACCAGAAATATAAAAATACAATTTTACAGCAATATGGTAATAAAACAGTATAAGACAGTATAAGACAGTATAAAACAATATAAAAACAAACAGGCAGTCAGCAGTCGCTGGTTTGAATCATCATCCAAGGGGCAGTCAGTCAGTTCTATAAAAGTCGTCATGACAGCAAGTCAACCTAATCTACAAAGGCCTTATCCCATAGCTAGGATTTCACTTGTTTCCGGAAGGTCAAGAGGGATGCAGCAGATCTAATTTCACTTGGGAGGGAGTTCCATAGCCGAGGGGCCACCACAGAGAAGGCCCTGTCCCTTGTCCGTACCAGACGCGATTGCAACAACCTGGGGGACAACGAGCAGGGTCTCCCCGGATGATCTTAGGGTCCTAGGTGGATCATAGTGGGATCTATATAATGTACTATATAATGTTTTCTGAAAAGGTATGGTATTTATCTACAGTTTAGATTCAGTTATGGTACAGTAATATTCCCCAGACCATCTTTATTTCTTGACCCTATTTTAAATGTCACATCTAATTTTAGATGCCCATGTTGGTGCAATACACACATACTGAACAGTAGTTCCTCTACTGAAATTTAATATCTCTAGCAGTCACTGTGTGGATGCGCGGATGTAATGGTTTATTTGGACGAAGGCAGTCAGATCAGGATTTGATATATAGCACAACTCCTGTATCAGTAGGGGATGTGTTCATGTGCTTACATGGAAATAGAAAACCTGGATAATAGCAAAGCTTATTGAAATGAATTATTACTGATGAAAATTACCATAGACTTAGCCTGGAGAACCTAGAAAATAATTAGAGTTGTATCCTCTCTAGGAATTTGCTAGGTCCTCTAGTGCAGTGTTTCCCAACATTTTTTGAGCCGCGGCACATTTTTTACATTTACAAAATCCTGGGGCACACCACCAACCAAAATGACACTCTAACACAGTAATACATATCGTTTGGTGGGCATTGACCTTGAGTTTTGGAGTTGTAGTTCACCTACACCCAGAGAGCACTCTGGACTCAAACAATGTTGGATCAGGACCAAACTTGGCAAGAATACTCAATATACTCAAATGTGAACACTGTTGGAGTTTGTGGTAAATAGACCTTGACATTTGGGAGTTGTAGTTGCTGGGATTTATAGTTCATTTACAATCAAAGAGCATTCTAATCCCCACCAATGATAGAGTTGGACCAAACTTGGCACATTGAACTCTCATTACCAACAGAAAGTACTGAAAGGGTTTGCTTGGGAACTCACCTTGAGTTTGGAAGTTGTAGTTCACCTACACCCAGAGTACATAGTGGACTCAAATAATGTTGGGTCAGGACCAAACTTGGCATGAATTCTCAATATGCCCAAAGAGGCAGAAGAGAAGGGAGGGGGTAGAGAGAGAGTGCGAGGGGGAAGAGAGAGAGAGAGCGAGGGGAAGAGAGAGAGTGAGGGGGAAGAGATAGAGTGAGTGGGAAGAGAGAGAGTGAGGGGGGAAGAGAGAGAGCAGGGGGAAGAGGAGAGCGAGGGGGAAGAGAGAGAGCGGGGGGGAGAGAGAGAGAGAGAGCGAGGGGAAGAGAGGGAGAGCGAGGGGGGAAGAGAGAGAGTGAGGGGGGAAAGAGAGCCTCGTGCATGGTGTTTTGGCCTACAACTCCCAGTGGGAGAGAGAGAGAGTGAGGGGAAGGCGCGGCTGCGCAGAGGAGCCGCCCCCTCACCTCACACTTGAGCCAGCGCGAAGGAAAGAGTGGGCCGGGGTGAGGAGGAAGCAGCCTCCGCCGCCACTGCTGCTTTTCCTTCGGGCTGTGAGGGGAAGGATGGGACAACAATAACAGCAGCAGCAGCAGCCATAGCAGCCTCCTCCTTCTCCCACGGAACACCTGATGATCGGCCACGGTACACTAGTGTGTCGCGGCACAGCGGTTGGGAAACACTGCTCTAGTGTGACCCTGTGGTATCTTCCAGTGGAAGTATACAATAGCATTGCTTGGAAGGATGAGAAGATTCCTAGAGAGAACATATTTTGTAAGGAGGTCATACTGTAGTCCTCAGGTTTTAGGAGTTTGCAGGATTTCACCCTCCACTGGAAACTCTCCCCATTTTTTCACTTCTGTGCATTAATTATTGTTTTCAATGGGTGAGAATTTCTTTACCCCAAAGCATGCATAGTTTTGGTATATGTTGGTATATGTTGCTTGTATAGATTACTCTCCCATCTAAAGAGTGTGTTAGCCGTGTTTGTATACACTAGAAATGTATTCTATGAACTACGAATTACAAATTCTAGTATTACATAAAGAAGAAATCTACATTTCAGTGCTCTTTAACATACATTGTCATTTAACAGTGGATGTACAGTACCAGGCATGTAGCCGGGGGCTAAGGGGCTTCAGCCCCCCCAAATTCTCAGGGTGGTCCGCGAGAAGGCCTTACTGGTACATTATTTAAACTGTTATGTTTATTCATATCGTGATCTGATCACCATGCTCATTATATCCCACATTCATGGGGTTATTGGGATAACAATACAAAAGGTTTGCTAGGGTAGACCCTCTTCCACCCAGTCTCAGCCCCACCCCCAACCAAACTCAGCCCCCTCCCCAATCAAAATCCTGGCTACGGCCTTGTACAGTACTGTCATGTGTTCATTGAGATGTGCGGTGTAGATATGTGAGATTAGATTACCATGTAGGCATATCTAGAATTGATATTTGTTCTCACAAATCCTGAGATTTGAGAACACTAATGGAAGATTGACCTCATTGTCCTCCCTTTCTTGATGATAGCAAATATGGAGGTTTAAGGCTGTTAAAACCCTCTTCCTCTCTTATTCTCTTCCAGTTCCAGCTGCTGATTGAGGTTGCTTGGCCTCTCTTTCTCTTCTTCATATTGATCTCGGTGCGTCTCTCCTATCCACCCTATGAACAACATGAATGTAAGTAAGAGTTCCTGGCATATCTGCACGACAAGATACGAGGTTATCATATCTTGTAGTGTACTCTCATGTGATTTGCTTTTTCACTTTATTTCATAAGATCTAAGTTTAATGTGCTCTCCCTTCCTTTTGCATTCTCTGCAAAACCAGGCTTGGGCAAAGTGCAAACTTTATGCAATGTTTTTGAGCACTTGAGGTCTCTTGCCCATTTTCAAATTTCGAAGAAATTAATTTTATTTAATAGTTTTGCAATTTCTTCCTCCCATTTTAAGCCCTATAGAGGGCTTTTTCCATCTGAAAGTAAACCAAAAGCCAACATCTTGGTTAAAAAATACTTTAGCTGTACTAAATCTGGCCAAGTGGGATCCAAATGAAACAGAAAACAACACTTTGAAACCATTAACAAAGCATTTCCGAAATTTCGGGAATTTCGAAACATTTTTCTTAAATTTCAGAAATCATTTAAGTTTCGAAACGCCAGTGCCCCTTACATCCGAAACGAGTTTTGAACCTTTTTTTTAATCACCCAGGCCTACTAAGCATTAAGGTCTCAGGCATAGAGAATATTTATACAGTTTATTGTGTTAGAAGCAAATTAAGAATACAGTTAGAATGCATTAAAAAAAACCCACAAACTGAGTTAAAAACTTAGAATTATACTAAATTTCTTTGGACCAGAAGCTGTCCACTTTGAGTCCCTCTGGTGTTGCTGTAAGAAGGTCCTCCACTGTGCATGTGGCAGGGCTCATGCTGCATTATAGTAAGTGGTCTGTGATTTGCTCTTCTCCACACTTGCCTGTTGTGGACTCCACTTGGTAGACCCATTTCTTAAGATTAGCTCTACATCTCAACACCTTCCAAGCCACCCAGTCTTCTGTGTGCCCAGGAGGGAGTTTCTCATTTGGTATCTGCCATTGATCAAGGTTCTGAGTTTTAGCCTGCCACTTTTGGACTCTCGCTTGCTGAGGTGTTACTGCAAGTATCTCTAGATCCTAGGAAGCTATTTCTGGATTTAAGGCGTTGACATACTGGCTGATATCCGAAAAGTGGATGTGGGAGTTTATACAGTTATAAGAGCAGGACCGGACAAAGGTAAAAAATCGTAGTAAGCAAACCTTCTTTTGGTGCCCCTGAGTCTTCAGGCTGGTGATGATGGTGCATGTGCGCGCGCCATGGCACGCATGTGCGCAAACAGCTAGGAAGGTTGCCTGGGGGGGGGCGAGGCTGGCCTTCACCCCCCCCCTGTTTAGGCACTGAGGGGTCCCTATTAGACAGGCCTCGCTTCCGTAGATGACCAGTCACAGCCAGCCCCAAGATGGCGGCAGCCCCAGGCCCACTCAGCTCTTCTTCTCTGGAGGCAGCAGCAGCAGCAGCAATGCGCTAGCTACACATGTGTGGCACCGTTTCCTCCATCCGAGGACCCCGGCAGTTGACTGCCTGCTTGCTTGCCTGTTTGTGCGCGCATGCGCAGGAAAGGATGGCAGGAGCAAGCAAGCGCATTTGCATACGGCGCCCGCAGGCAGCCAGAGCGGAGCTGCGGTGCTTGAGCTGCTTGTGGGCCACCCGTCCACGGATGTGTGAGAGCCTGAGAGCTGGCTCCACCTGGAAGCCCCACATGAGATTTTCGCAAGGGTGGTGGTTGTGAATAAGGGGGGAGGGGGACTTCATCATGGCGTTTGGTGGAAGGAGAGAAATGGGGTGGGGGTGAGGGTCAGCGAGCTGGAAAAGGATGGGGGAACAGAGAGCTGGAAAAGCCTCCCTCCCGCTCACCGGCCGCCTGCAGCAATGGCGCGGCATGATGCCCCAAACCTGGCAGCCGCAGCCAGATGCGCCCTTGGCCACATGGCGCCCTGAGGTGGCCGCTTGAGATCTGCCCCTGTATGGGAGCAGGATGGAATGTAATTCTGAAGAAATAGTGATAGTTATGCATTCTTAACAAAGGGTGAAAGATCAGTTTTTGCACAGATTTTTCTTGTTCGAAGTAAGGAGACACTACAAAAGCTACGTTGGTCTTTGTTCTTGTGCGGGAGCAAAATAATACAAAATAAATAAGAGATGAATAATAGATTTTCAAAGAAAAATTCTGCAGATTGTTGAGACATTTCTTAGATGAGATGAGAAAATACACAAAAATTCTAACTTCTCTAGTAGTTGCACATTAATGATGAACTTGACAAGACATTCTCTTTCATCTCTCAATCCCATTTAATAATACTGCCTTTAACAGAAGACTTACTGGCATGGTGCACATGCAGCATTGTCTGCAATCTTGGTCAAACCTTTTTTTTTTAAACCCGCAATGTAGATACTTTTTCCTCCTGAAAAAAGAGTACCTGTTTATTTTCATTTTATGTATCTAATATACTTCATTGGCCTAATAGATTTTGCCAAATTGTAAACACACAGATGTACCAGTGGGTTTGCAGAGAGAAACCTTGAATGAAGATCACTATGACCTTTTAAATATCACCACTTGCGATTGTAAAAGATAGAGCTGTGTCATCTGCTGTACGGACTTTTTTTAAAAAAGGGGGGGGGGGGTTGGGGGCTTGCTCCATAATACTGTCAATAGCAACCAAATAGGATATATGCAGATCTTTTTTTGATCCACTGGATGTTTAAAATGTTTAATCTCAGAAGATCATTCAGGTAATAAATATGAAACCATAAAGGATTAGAAGGAAGTCACATTTTTCTTCAATTTTTTTCCAAATTTTTTCTTTTCTATTCTATTTTTCTTTTTAATAATTTTTTTATTATTAATACTATATTTTTATTATTATTCTCTTTTTCTCTTTTATATATATATATATATATATATATATGAGAAAAGGAGAATAATAATAAAAAATATAGTATTAATAAAAAATTATATATATATATATATATATATATATATAGAACATACAGAGTATACACTTTTCTCTCTCTCTCTCATTTGCATATAGACTGTAATTATTACTATTCTCTCTCCTCTTCTCCCACTTTCCTTTAAACTTTTAATTGTTGTCCCACTTTACCTGGAAATTGATATACTTTAATTCTAATAAAAATTTATTCCAAAAACATGTTTAATCTTTTGGCAGTTTATAACAAAGTGCTACACCTGTTTCTATTCAATAATGAGTCTGGGGCCCCATCTACACTACAATACAGTTTCTGATTTCAGATTATCTGCTTAGAACTGGACTATATGGCAGTGTAGATTCATATAATCCATTTCAAAGCACATAATCTGGATTCAGAAACTGGATTGTATGGCAGTATAGACCCAGCCTGAGTTCAGTGGGTTTACTTCCAAGTAAGTGCAAACGGGATTACAATGCGATCTTCCTTTTTGAAAAATAAAAAGAAATGAAATTTCCCCCATTATTTAGTAACGTATTGGGATGGTGTGTGCTATTCTGACTGTTTCTACCACTTGTTAATTGACGGTGGTGCAGTGGGTTAAACCACTGAGCTGCTGAACTTGCTGGCCAAAAGGTCGGTGGTTTGAATCTGGGGAGTGGGATGAGCTCCCGCTGTTAGCCCCAGCTTTTGCCAACCTAGCAGTTTGAAAACACGCAAATGTGAGTAGATTAATAGGTACTTCTCTGGCCGAAAGGAAACAGCACTCCATGCAGACATGCTGGCCACATGTTTATGTTTTATGTAATTGTAATATATATACTATAATATAATTATGAATACTAATAATATATGAATATTTCTTGATATATTAATATGTTAATATATAGTAAATATAGTAAGTAAATAAATAAATAATGTAGATTAGAATGTAGTTCAGCCTTTAGGTGCGGCCCTCCATAATATTTTTTGGCTCTCGTTGGCTCCTTGGAAAAAATAATTGCCCACCCCTGCCTAGAGTCAGACTAGAATTAATGTCAGGGGGAAACCTTTACCTGTACACTAGTTTCATAGTCAGTAAATAGGACTTTTTTTTTAGAGCTAAAAGAATTTGTGATGTCCAAACTGCTTTGACAGGTTTATTTACTGAGATCTCATACTATGCTACCTTTGCTCATTGTAATCCCCATTCAAACAGATTTTTCATGGTTACTTCCTGACCTGTCCATGTGTTTCATTTAGCCACTTTAATCTCCACTCAGACAGGTTTTGCAATTTTACTTCCTGTCGTATCCAAGCATATTCCATCTGTCCTCTTTAATCTCTGTTCAAACGGGCATTAGAGCATTTTGAAACCATTTCCCCTATAATTGTCTACAAATCTTAGGGTGCCCAGGAAGGGTTCCTGCTACACCTTGAATAGTGGTGCAAAGAAGAGTAGAATATGCCATCAGGTGTAACTCACGTTCCTGTAGGAATCTACACTTTAGTGATATCTCTTGACGTACACAACAATCAACATGCAGAAGTGTTATACTATTTTGTATCTCCTATTGTTATCTATTCACGTCTTATTTGAATATTACAAACAATTAATTGTCCTCCTAAACAATTGTTCTTGCATTTTAGGTCATTTTCCCAACAAGGCCATGCCTTCAGCTGGAACGTTGCCCTGGGTACAGGGGATTATCTGTAATGCCAACAACCCTTGCTTCCGCTACCCAACACCTGGGGAGTCACCAGGCATTGTGGGCAATTTTAACAAGTCTATGTGAGTATCAGACCATCTATTTTTTAATCTCTCACCCACATAACATGATTCTGATATAACTGTGGAGGACAGGAATTGGAATAGAGCAGACATAGACTGCAATGTTTTTGTAAATATTGTTTTTTACTCGGGAGGTTGGAGTGTATGTGACTTGTCCAGGTGACTCACTGGGTTTCACGATCAATGGGGATTTGAACCCTTGTCTCCAGAGTTACAGTCTAGCATTCAAACTACAGTCTTCCCTTACTTACCGCGGGGGTTACGTTATTTATTTATTATTTATTTACTTCATTTCTATTCCGCCCTTCTCACCCCGCAGGGGACTCAGGGCGGATTACAATGTACACATTACATTTATTTATTTATTTATTTATTTCTTGGGACTTCTACACCGCCGACTCCCAGGGGCTCGCGGCGGCTCACAAGAACCAATGGCACAGCGCCAGAGGGTTAAAAACAGAACACTTAAAAACATCATTAAAACATGCAACAACAATAATTAAAACAAGAGCAGCAGCAATATAATGGCCCAGTGGGTGTATAGACGAGCCTACTCACCGAAGGCCTACTTAAACAAGTGTGTTTTGCAGGCCCATCTAAACGGGAGTAGGTCCTCAGGGCTCTGGCCGGCCGGGAGGGCGTTCCAGAGCGTGGGAGCTATCACAGAGAACGCCCTCCGCGGGTAGATGTTAAATGAGCCAGCTTCACCGATGGTATTACCAAGAGGTTGGCCTCCTCAGACCGGAGTGATCTCGATGGGCAATATGGAGTGAGACGGTCCCTCAGATACGCTGGCCCCAGGCCGTGAATGGCCTTGAAGGGAAGAACCAACACTTTGAAGGCGACCCGGTGCTCGATAGGCAGCCAGTGCAGATCCTGCAAGATTGGAGTTATACGGCAACCTGCTGGAGCCCCAGACAGGAGCCGGGCGGCAGTGTTCTGCACTAGCCTGAGCTTCCGGATCGACGACATAGGCAGGCCAACGTAAAGCGCGTTACAGTAATCTAGCCTCGAGATGACCGTGGCTTGGATCACCGTGGCTAGGTCGCTCCGGGAGAGGTAGGGGGCCAGCCTCCTTGCCTGGCGGAGATGGAAAAAGCAGCCTTACTGGCCATGGAGACCTGGGTCTCCATTGTCAGATGGGAGTCCAAATGGACACCCAGGCTCTTCACTGACGGCGCTGGGTGCAGCGCCGCACCGTCCAGGGTCGGAAGCCGGGCACCCACCTCGCCCGGGCGGCCCAGCCACAAGATCTCCGTCTTCGCCGGATTCACCCTCAACCTACTGGCTCGCAGCCATCCAGTAACGGCCTCGAGGCACTGTTGGAAATTATCGGGGACGGACTCCGGCCTGCCCTCCATCCTCAGAATGAGCTGGGTGTCATCCGCATACTGGTGACAGACCAGCCCATAACTCCGCACCAGCTGTGCAAGCGGCTGCATGTAGATGTTAAATAACAGAGGGGGAGAGAATGGCCCCCTGAGGAACTCCGCACACTAATGGGGAGTCCTCGGAGACCACCCCGCCC
Source organism: Anolis apletophallus (assembly GCA_030556195.1). Classification (NCBI taxonomy): domain Eukaryota; kingdom Metazoa; phylum Chordata; class Lepidosauria; order Squamata; family Anolidae; genus Anolis; species Anolis apletophallus. The sequence goes on from JARBWK010000006.1 coordinate 142,558,754, forward strand.
CTCCTCACACGCTGAGACCGCTGGCGGAGGAAGGAGGTCAGCCATTTAAGGACAGTCCCCCTCACTCCAGCCATGGCCAGGCGGTGGATCAAAAGATTGTGGTCGACCGTGTCAAACGCTGCCATGAGGTCCAATAACACGAGCAGCGCAGACCCGCCTTGGTCGAGCTGGCAGCGGAGTTGGTCTGTGATGGAGACCAGAACCGTCTCCGTCCCATGCCCCAAGCGGAAGCTGGACTGGAAGGGGTCTAGCCATGTTGCATCATCTAAGAAGGATTTAGACATACAAACACACAAGACAGACAGAGGCAATTTAACATCTGGCCACCAGGGGGAGCTGTCACACTCGTTCATTCCTCAGCGTATTTTCTGGAGATCTTTTTTATGGCCTCGTAAATCAGTTAAATTTTGCCTCCCCACAAAGTAGTACCTTAATTTCCTACTTGACAGATGCAACTGTCTTTCGGGTTGCAAAGGTCGACAACAGGCTACACAGCCCACCTCGACCCAGACAGGCCTCGAACTCATGACCTTCTGGTCAGTAGAGATCTTATGCAGCTGACACCCAGCCAGCTGCGGCACATTCCTGGTGCATTCCGGGACCACCCTCGATAAGTGAAAAACCGTGAAATAGGGACACCTCCTTCCCTCCTCACCCTCTTTACCTTCATCTTCCTCCTCCTCACCACCACCTGGGCCTCTTACTTCCTCTTTGTGGAGGTGTCGCGGGGCCCAAGCAGCAGCAAGAGACTGCGGTGTCGACCATGAGGAGGAAGAGGGAGGTAAACAGGGCGAGGGGGGGGAGGAAGAGCCGCCCAATTGCCCTGTTTACCTCCCTCCTCCTGGTCACCGCTGGGGCCTCTTGCTGCCAAGCGGCAGCAAGAAGCCCCGGTGGCAACCACGAGGAGGAAGAGAGAGGTAAATAGGGGGAGGGGGGAGGAAAAGCTGCCTCCTTGCCCTGTTTACCTCCCCTCTCCTGGTCGGCGCTGGGGTGTACAGTGTTCCCTTGCTACTATATATATACCTGCGAAACAGCAAGTCCATAATAAGTGAACCGCGAAGTAGTGAGGAACACTGTATACGCTTCGTTAAAACAGTATTTCCCAATTTTTTTTGAGCACATATTTAACATTTTTAAAATCTGGGGGCACACCACCAACCAAAATGACACTCTAACACAGTAAAGAACGGCTGGAGGATGGTGGCCTGCTGGGAGCAGCTGCTGGGAGTGCCAAAGTCGGGGGAGGAGCCAGGCCATGCCATGCCCCCTCTCCCCCCGGCTTCCGCTCTCCCACAGCTTCTCCAGCCTTGAGGGGGCAGTGCCAAGCCAGCGGTGGCAGAGCCAGCACAATGCTGGCTTGGCACTGTCCCCTCAAGGCTGGAGAAGCTGTGGGAGAACTGAAGCTGGGGGAGGGGGCGGAGTCAGGCCGCGCCATGCCCCTCCCCCTCCCCCCAGCTTCAGCTCTCCCACAGATTCTCCAGCCTTGAGGGGGCAGTGCGAGCGAGGGGCGGGGGGCACCCGGCACCGCTCTCCGCCATGACTCCCGCCCCTCACTCGCTGAAGCCGCATGGAGGAGGAGGAGCATGAGCGGTGGATGGGCTTCAGTGGACGAGGCTCCTCCTCCATGCGGCTTCAGCGAGCAAGGAGTGAGAGTCATGGCGGGAGCCATGGCGGATTGGAGGCTGGCTGGGGAAACGGCCGAAGGAGGCGGCACCCCGGCCCCTTCTTCTTTTTCTTCGCCGCCGCCCAGCTCTTCCTCCTTCTCCTCCCCCAAGCAGCAGGAGTTTGCCAGGAGGAGGGGGGAAGGAAGGGGGGGCAGAGAGCTTTTCTCGTGGCACAGCAGGAGGTCTGTCATGGCACACTACTGTGCCGCGACACAGCAGTTGGGAAACACTGGGTTAAAACACTAATTATAATATGTTAACATTAGAACAATTAAAATACTTGAAGAATATATTTCACATTAATAATCTAGCTGCATTTCCCTCTAAGTTTGAAAGCCTGTTTAAACATGAAGGTCTTTGCAAAACAATGTCAGAGAAGTGACAGATTGGATCTCCCTTAGAAGGGAGCCCCATCTAAATGACAAATTAGATAAATCATAATTGAAGCCCGGGATGTCCAAATATTCTTGGCTAGAATCAGCTAGGATAGCATTTTGTCATCCCATTTCTTTCCTTTCCTTTGTTGGATGCCAGTTTCCAGTCTCTGTCTGAGCATGTATGTTGCAGCTGTAGAGGCAAATGTCTAGGCGCACTTTGTCTCCAAGGCCATCATTTTGACATTTCTAATCAACACTTGGACCAAAGTTCAGTCATCTGGTACCTGAAAGGCAATGAGTACTTTGTGCCATGGACCACAATGGTTGTTTCTGACATAAAGAATGAAACTTCAAAATACTATTGTAATAAAATGTACCAAGGGAAACACATACTTACTTTTTTTTTCAAAACAGAAATGTCATACAGCAAAAATGCAGCAAATGCTAATACAACAGCACAAAGCACAACCAGAACATAAAGTGGTATAAAGCACAAAATGGACTGATACCAAATTAATTCCAAAGGGACTTCCATAAGGGACCTTGTGGGCACCAGAATGTATCTAATAATTTCATTGCATAAAACCCTATTTGAAGTGATGCAACCCTTGCTAATGCCTTTCCATGTTGTCTTGTTTTGCTTTCCTACGCTTTCTCAAAATGCTTCAGTGTTTCCCGATTGTTCTCGGATGCCCAACGCTTACTCTTGTACAGCAAGAAAGATACCAGCATCAAGGATGCACAGAAAGTTGTGGTGAAACTGCAGAAAATCGGGAAAACTGTTACAGGTAAATATTAGCAATATCATAACTGGAAAATACTTTCGTGATGCTTAAATGAGAGCTAGCCAGTGACCAACTGACAGCCTGTCTGTCTATCTCACATTCTGGTGTTATTTCCTTTTCAGAATAGTATACTTTGATTCACTGGAATTCCGTTGGGTGGAATAGGGTAGTAGGAGAACAAAAGAGAAAAAATTTGGTATGACAGTGGTGGACCATGAGTTTTGCATGCAGTAGCCCAGGGGTCGGGAACCTTTTTGTCTCAGAGAGCCATGAAAGCAAAATATTTGGAAATGTATTTCAGTGAGAGCTATATAATATATTTGGCAGTTAGCTGTCTCAGTGTGAAATGCGCTGCTCTGTGCAGCCGCTGAAGAACGTAGGCACGCTCCAAGCCCTTGAGGAGGGTCCTTCCTCCCCCACCCTCTCCTCCTGCGCATGCGCCCCTTGGCCAAAGGAGCGCAAGGCCACTGCGATGGTTAAGCCGAGAAACCCTCACAAGGGGCGACCTGCTGAGGGCCTGGCAGGGTCGCTCCAAGCGGTGCCTCCGCCTTCCTCACTCACCTGAGGGAAGCCAGGCACTGCCAAGAAACGGACTCCCGCCTCCACCGCTTTCGTGCCGCTTTTGTGCTGCTTTCCCTCCATCGGGAGGGGTGGAGGAGGGGAACGAGGAGTCTCCTTCCTTCCCTCCCTCACAAACACACACAAACGCTTTCGAGATGAGAGGGGGAAGGAGGACGCAGGGCGCATTCGCACACGGCTCCGTTGGCTTGGAATTCTAGATGGAGAAAAGAGGAACTGTGCAGGCATGAAGCAAGGGAATCCCAAACGCTTGCCTGCGCAAAACGTAGCGAGCCAGATGCATTCAAGAGAGCCACACCTGGCTCGCAAGCCATAGGTTCCCAACCCCTGTTAGCCTAATGTGGCTGTATTTGCCCTTGACGAAGACCTTTACGAAAGTCAAATAGATTAAGAAATTTTATCTCGCTCTCGGCAAAATCTTATTTCAGACATTGTGCTCCACCTGACATCCTTTTTCCCAGAATTTTCACATGTTAGTGTGTCGGCTGCAGTGTGTCGGTGTGTCACACGAATGAAACAAGAAATGACAAAAACCTTAGAAATGAATGTTGTTATTTTGCAAATCATATATATGCTTCTTCCTCCTTCTTTCCCCTCTGAAATGAGAAGGCAGGCCCCTGTGTGCCATGTGGTCACTAAAGAGCATGTGCTTGCTGTGCTAATTATGACGTGGTTGGAAAAACTGAATGTGGAACTCTTTTTTAAAAAAGGAAGCCAATTTTGCTATAATCTCAGGGGGCAGGAAAACATGCAAGGGGAAGACACTTTGCCAATCCTAGGTGGTGCATGCACACAAATGCACAGGCATGCGGTTCCTTTTCACATTCACGGCCTCATCAGGCAGAGCTGAATTAGGTGGCATATGCAGGTTCCTCTCCAGTTTAGCCACAGAGCCTGCCGGTTCTCATCCCATGATGTACAGCTACTTCCAGTGGGGCTCTTTAGCTAAACTGAAGATAAACTGATGTATGCCTCGATAGCAGCAAGATGGGAAGCTTCCCATGTTGCGCTAGCAACAATGGAGTGTGGGGGGGAGCCAAACACTGGACACTTCCCCTGTAGGATGGGGTTACGTCTCAGGCAATGCGGCATGTGGGCAGAGGGGGCCCAAGGTAATTTTAAATGGTAGGTGAAAATTATTTCAAAAAAAAAAAACCCCCAATCCCTGTGGAGGCTCCACATGCTGGAAACTCTGCCTCCGCTGCTGGAGCAGGCATGGAGGCGGAGTTACCAGCCGGCGTGGAGGCAGAGTTTCCAGCATGCGTGGAGGCTACGCATGCTGGAAACTCCGCCTCCGCGCTGGCCGGTAACTTAGTGTGGAGGCGGAGTTACCAGCTGGCGCAGAGGCAGAGTTTCCAACATGCATGGAAGCTCCATGCATGCTGGAAACCCCACCTCTCCGCCGGCTGGTAACTCCGCCCCCGCACCTGCTGGAAACACAGCAGACGCGGAGGCGGAGTTTCCAGCCGGTGGCGTTGCGCCCCTGCGGATCTGGCGCTCTCAGCGATGCGCCTACTCCGCTGAGTGCATTGATCCGCCCCTGGGTGTGGGATGACAGGTTTTCAATGCTCCCCGCCAGGCTCTGCTGGATTCGCCATGATCCTGCAATCCTTTACTTCGGTGTAAATGGAAGAAAGCTGAGCAATGCCCTACTTGCATGTGATTTATTCCTCATCTCCCCTGATTAGAATCCTTCATCTCATGTCTCTTAACCAGAAGGACTATTCAAGTGTACTAGTGCTCACCATTGTTGTTCGGATATTCAAGAAAACATACTCTTTATAATGCCAAAACCGTAATCCTCAGGAGAGCTCAAAGGAAATTTGTCTGAAAAGCTGCTAGCAACCGTAACATGTTGCATGCATTTTTGGAATATTTTGCTTGACCTAATTGTTAAAAGGTTTTATAAGGACAGTAGTGGAACAGAATACACGTGTCTCTCTTTCTTAATGTCTGGACAAACTTAGGCTGCAATCTTACTTGAGGAGAAATCCCACAATTTTGTGAATTGTCATGCATAGGATTGTTTGTTAGTTGCTGTTTTAGATTATTTATTGTAGTTTAGCGAATGAGGCATGAAATGTTAAGCACAAAGGCTTCCAGGGGGAAAGAGGCTGCTCTGTTTTACATTAAAAGCCAATAAATTTGGTAAAAGAGATGTGGAAAATTAACTAAATGTGGACCAGTATGTTCAGATCAGGTTCCAGCACTAGTTACATAGTGATTGAACTACTTACTGTAATACACTCTTCCTAGGACTGCTTTTGAAAACCATCCGAAAATGTCAATGAGTTCAGAATGCTTTTGTTAGAATTTGGATAACCCCTTTGTATTCCCTTATTCGTTGGCACTCCTATATTGTCTCATCTCTTTGTCTGCCTGTTACTGAGTACAATTAGAAGTAGGCTGGATCTAAAAATACCTTACAACTCAGTTTCAGAATAATAATAATAATAATAATACACTTTATTTATATTCCGCACTTCTAACCCCGAAGGGGACTCAGTGCGGATCACAGAACACATACAGCAGACAATCCCTGCCGTTTTTGACGTACAAGACATACAACAACATAGATTAACTGCATTGAACTGAATTATATTAGTCTACACTTCCATATAATCCAGATCAATGCAGTTAATCCATTTTCTGAAACTGGATTATAGGACAGTGTATATCCAGCCGTAGTGTCTTTAAAGGTCTATATGAATTCAGACTAACAGACTGTCTTCTTATGAACTTTTGTGTCCTTTATAACCAACTGTTGCTCCTCTCTGAGTTTATTAAGGTCTTTTTTGTTGTACACAGTGTTTGGAAAAGTTACTTTTTGTTCTACAGTTACCATAACCCGAAACCAACCTGGGAGAGTTGTAGTCCAAAAAGTAACTTTTTCCAACACTGGTGAAACTTCTTGGACCAAGTTTTTCTGTATTGAACAATGGTTTAGCTCTGTTCTTGTTTGTTTGTTGTATTTGTCGTTAGTTTTTATTCCTTGTGATTTTATTTATTTACATCATTTATATTCTGCCCTTCTCACCCCGCAGGGGAATCAGGGCGGATCACAATGCACATATACAGGCAAAGATTCAATGCCATTGACATGCAATATATATAGACAGACAGACATAGAGGCAATTTAACATTCCAGCTTCTGGCCACCAGGAAAAACCATCACATTCCTTCGTTCTTTTTGTGTACTTCCTGGAGATTTTATGGCCTCGTAAATCAGTTAAATTTAGTCTCCCCAGAAAGTGGTACCTAAATTTCCTAATTGACAGATGCAACTGTCTTTCGGGTTGCAAAGGTCGACAACGAGCTACACAAATTGGTCGAGAGCTCACTCTGACCTGGGCAGGCCTCGAACTCATGACCTTCGGGTCAGTAGAGATCTTATGCAGCTGACACCCACCCAGCTACGCTACTACTAGTTAGATGATTGGTAAATGGTTGTTATTTTTATGGGATATGTTTCTAACTACTTTTAGTACGTTATTGATTTGTAAAAGAGGAATAGGACATACTTTCTTGTATATATAATGAAACATCTTATACCATTTCTGATTAAAACCTCAGAGCTTATATTTAGTTTAAATGGCCTCTTTCTAACCTATTGAGGTTTAGTGGAAAGTATTTCTGAATTTTTCATTACTCAGAGATGTGAAAAGAGAGTATGACACTAGACCTTGAACTAGAGCAGTGGTTCTCAACCTGGGGGTCGCGACCCCCAGGGGAGTCCTTGGGCCATTTTTGGGGGGTCCCTACGCCCTTTCAAGTTCTGAGTTTTCTATAATTTCTGTGGGTCTCAGTAGTCTGTGGAAATCAGAGCTGAATCAGTTGAAGGTACTGCAAATCCCATCATCCATTGTCCATACTCCCCAAACATTGTTTTTGTGATCAATCACTATGCTTTAATTATGTTCAATTTGAAACAATGAAAATACATCCTGCATATCAGATATTTCCATTATGCTCCATAAGAGTAGCAAAATTACCATTATGAAGTAGCAACGAAAATATGGTTGGGGGTCACCACAACATGAGGAACTTTATTTAGGGGTCACAGCATTAGAAAGGTTGAGAACCATTGAACTAGAGGATAAGGGTGTTTTGAGCATCTTTAGGAAATGTGCCACAAAGAAGGAGTAAAGGGGCTGCAGTGGTGCAATGGGTTAAACCGCTGAGCTGTGGAAGGTTGGCAGTTCAAATCCACGGGATGGGATGAGCTCCTGTTGTTAGCCTCAGCTACTGCCAACCTAGCAGTTTGAAAACATGCAAATATGAGTAGCTCAATAGGTACCTCTTTGGAGGGATGGTAACAACGCTTCATGCAGTCATGGCAGCCACATGACCTAGTAGATGTCTACGGACAATGCAGGCTCTACAGCTTAGAAATGGAAATGAACACCACGCCCCAGAACCAGAGATGAGCACCACCCCTAAGAACCAGAAAGGGAAGCTTTTACCTTTATCTGTGTTTTGTTGTTTCTAGGCATTGAATGTTTGCCTTTGTGTTTGTGTATGCTGGAATCTGTCCTGAGTTCCCTCAGGAAGATAGGGCAGAAGACAAATAAAGGATTATTATTGTTATCATTCTCATCATTCTCATTATTATTATTATCAGTACTATTGATATACAGTGTAATCTCCGTATTCATCAGGGATAAATTCTTGTACTTAAGATGGATATGCAAAACTGTGGATAACAGCAAATCTTTTTGAAATGAATGACTTCCAGTCCAAGAATGCCATAGGACCATGCTGAAGGATCTAGAACAGTGTTTCCCAACCGCTGTGACGCGGCACAGTAGTGTGCCGTGACGGACCTCCTGCTGTGCCGTGAGAAAAGCTCTCTGCCCCCTTTCCTTCCCCCCTCCTCCTGCGGAACTCCTGCTGCTTGGGGGAGGAGAAGGAAGGGCCGGGCGGCAGCGAATAAAAAGAAGGGACCGGGGCGCTGCCTCCTTCGGCTGTTTCCCCAGCCAGCTTTCAATCTGCCATGACTCCCGCCATGACTCTCGCTCCTCGCTTGCTGAAGCCACCGCTGGCTTGGCATTGCCCCCTCAAGGCTGGAAAAGCTGTGGGAGAGCTGAAGCTGGGAGGAGGGGGCGGGGCATGCCATGGCATGGCTCCGCTCCCTCCCCCAGCTTCAGCTCTCCCACAGCTTCTCCAGCCTTGAAGGGACAGTGCCGAACCAGCATTGTGCTGGCTCTGCCATCACTGACTTGGCATTGCCCCCTCAAGGCTGGAGAAGCTGTGGGAGAGCTGAAGCCAGGGGGAGGGGGTGGGGCATGGCGTGGCCTGGCTTCTCCCCCTCCCCCGGCTTTGGCACTCCCAGCAGCTGCTCCCAGCAGGCCACCATCCCCCAGCCGTTCTTTACTGTGCTAGAGTGTCATTTTGTGTCATTTTGCTTGGTGGTGTGCCCCCAGATTTTTTTAATGTTAAAAGTGTGCCACGGCTCAAAAAAGGTTGGGAAACACTGATCTAGAAAATGCCTAGGCCCAGCTTACTTGTCCAAACGTATCTCCCCTTATGTCCCACCTCAAAATTTACAATCTTCCGGGGAGGCCCTGCTCTCAATCCCACCTTTGTTGCAAATACGCTTGGTGGGGACGAGGGACAGGGCCTTCTCGGTGGTGGAACTTACATGTGGAACTCGCTCCCCAGTGAAATTAGGTCAACTTCTTCCCTCCTGTTCTTTAGGAAAAAGTTGAAGATGTGGCTATGGGACCAGGCATTTGGTTAGACATTCGGATAGCCGGCGGACAATAAAATGATGTCAATACTATAGAAAACGGACTGTGGACTAGCTTGGGATTAAGTTGTGATTGTAGAACTCTGACTATTTGTACTTTTTAAAATGGGTTTACATCTGATTAATGTGTTATTTATTATGTAAATGTATTTATTGATTGTATATGTGGGGCATTGAATCGCTGCCGACTGCAAGCCACCCTGAGTCTCCCTTCAGAGGTAGAGAAGGGCGGGGTACAAATATTTGAAATAAATAAATAAATAAAGCCTATCTCTGTGTGACTAATGACAATGCTGGATGTGAATACAACAGCAAGACTTGCATTTGGGAGCGGAGAGGAAAAGGACTCAGGATGTTGCATAACATTGAATCTACGTGTCCCTCTATTCTCCAGTGCAAGAGAAAATTGTGAAAGTTTTCCACAGATGTTGGGAAACGGGTAGAACAATAGGGATTGATGGTTGTCTAGTGTTTCTTTAAAGGCAAACAGAAGGCCAGAGGGCAAGCAGACCTTATGGCAGGAACAGAAGGACATGTTTTCGGTTTAGGGCAGGTGCTAACAAGAGTACCTGCATTTGCATCATTTCTCAGAGGCCAGGACATGCTTCCGGAGTTCACTTGGATATTACTCTCAAGTCAGATGTTGCTCTTGGTGTTTCATGACTCTTAATTGAAGGCACTGTTGTGTTGTTTTTCTTCATATTACGAAAAAATGTTTACCGTAGTCTCATTTCAAATGTTGAAAGCATTTCATGACCATTACCTTACGTGATGTTCATCACATTGCAGTACAGCGGAGTGGAGTGGTTTGAAGATCGTGGCTCTCGTAAACAGTGGTTTTCTTTAAGGGTTTATAGATGAAGCTGAGCTAAGCTGTGCCGTCGCACCCGGGCTATGGATACCTTGTAAGACAGCAAGGATGTGGTTTCTCTATCCCGGGGGATTGCTTTCTTGCCTCCCTTTAAGGACTCATGGCTCCAAGGACCAAACTGGACACTCAAAAGGCTTTATTGTTCATAATATGAGTTAACTTCACTCAGGCACACTCCTTAGTTCCCCCCCAAAATAATAATATTATTAATATTATTATTATGCATTCCTGTTTATGTCTTCCTGGACTTATGGTTCCAGTAGATGGGGTAGCACTTTGCGTTGGCCACGGCCACCTCGTAGAGGCCTCCTCGGACGCAGATGGGCTCGTGGGCCTCTCCTCCTCTTTTCCCCTTTTCTTCTCCTTCCCTTCCTTGCCATCAGAGCCGCCTTCTCCTCATGGACGGCGGGGGCGGAGGGGGGGTCTTACCACCACCTCTACCATGAAGATGACTTAGATTGTTGATGAAGACAAGGAGGAAGGGGATGGCGAGGCCGACGAGAGCACCGAGAGCAGCGGCTTCTCCTTGGCGGCGCCAGAGTCTCACAAGTGGGCCCGAGGGACGACTTCTTCAGCAGGCCTCTCGTCATCCCTAGGCCCAGCCTGCTGCTGGTACGAGGTGGTCCGCAGCGGGCCTTGAGCGGCTCCAGTGCCGCTGAGGAGGAGAAGCTGGTGCTGTCGCTGCTGGCGAGGCCTCCCCCGTCGGCCTCGTTGGCCTCGCCATCCTCCTCCTCCTCGTCTTCATCATCAATCTAAGTTGTCTTCGTGGTAGAGGTGGTGGTGAGGCCCCCCTCTGCCCCCGCTGTCCATGAGGAGAAGGCGGCTCTGGTGGTGAGGCCTGCTGCCCTGAGGGGAAGACAAGGGGTGGTGCGGAGGCGTTTGGCACCGGGAGAGAAGCGGCGGCGGCAAAGGAGATGGGAGTGGCAAGTGCAGCCTCAGGGCCTGCTGAGGCCTAGTTGGCGCCGCCTCCACCGCCTCTTTCTTCTCAAAGGCGGCCTCCTCCAGGTCCTCCATACTGCCACTGAGTGAGGAGGGGGAAGAAAGGGTATTTCCCGAGGCACACCTGATGATCGTTCACGGCACAGTAGTGTGCCGCGGCACAGCGGTTGGGAAATACTGCTCTAAAACACGTCCTCTTCAGGGGAAGTCCTGGAAAGCTCTGGCAAACAAAATGGCTTGATCCCCAAAATCCATGGGAATGGGGGCGGAACAAACTCAACTGGGTTCTGCAAACAATGATTGGCAGGTGCAAAGAACCAATCAATGCAACCAAACTTTAGCAAAACTGGGCAGGCTGCAAAAACACAATTCAACAGTGCAAAACTTAAAATTTTCCATGAAAGTGGCGCTTGCTGCGCCGTCACATAAGCTGTGACTCCATGATTTCCCAGCATATACTTCTTCTTGACCACTGTTTTGCTACTGGAGAACAGAATAACAACAGCATCTTTCATAGGGAGAATAAAGTGAGATTGATGAATCCCAAATTATGTAATGAAACCTCGCAAATTTATTGGAAAAACAAGGCTTTGGACATATGCATGTTTCTTTAGCGGGAGACTTAAGAATAATGCAACTTTTGAAAAAGAGCATTGTTCACTCACTATAAGTTGCAATGTCTGCACTTGACAGACTCCATATTGTTTGAGTGGCTGCGGCGAACAAAAGCAAGCTTGTTCTTGTATGTTACACGCATTTACACTGTCTCCCGGAAAATTAGTCAGAAGCTGTTGTAGCCATGACCTATAGCTTCGGGGCTACATCTCTGGCAAACTAATGAAACAATAATGAAAAGTATTTTTCAGTATAAGATCGTCATTGCTGTCAAGCAGAGAGGGAAACCGTAATAGCTTTTAAAAGGTTTCACTTTTTTTTTTTACAAAGGAAAATGATAAATCTGGCTAGGGGAAAATGGGATTTATTGCCATTAAGGGCACCATGTTCAGGAAGATTGTTAACTCACTATTCCAACTTTTCTAGTAATGTTGTGCACGTCTTTAAAAAATCTTTTGCCTCCCAAGCCATAGAACAGTGTTTCCCAACCTTTTTTGAGCCGCGGCACACTTTTTACATTTGCAAAATCCTGGGGCACAGCACCAACCAAAACGACACAAAATGACACTCTAACACAGTAATACATATAGTTAATATGTTTTAAAATGTATTTATACACTCAGTGTGAAACCTGGGCCTGTTTCGATGAACACAACATAGATATCCTGGCAGGAATGGCAGAAAGACACAAACTTCCCACACAGAACTCCCATAACCAAGAGACAATGCTATAAGAGTTTGGTGGGCATTGACCTTGAGTTTTGGAGTTGTAGTTCAGCTATATCCAGAGAGCACTGTGGACTCAAACAATGTTGGATCAGGACCAAATTTGGCATGAATACTCAATATGCCCAAATATGAACGCAAATGCAGTTCAGGGGAAATAGACCTTGACATTTAGGAGTTGTAGTTGCTGGGATTTATAGTTCCCCTACAATCAAAGAGCATTATGAACCCCACCAATGATAGAACTGGGCCAAACTTCCCACACAGAACCCCCAGGAGGCATGAGGAGGTCTCTACTTGGGGAGGTGGGCCTTTCCAATGCATGGAGAGGGAGAGACCAAGTAGACAACGGGTGGGGGGGGGGGGGTTGTAATTTTGTGCCTTTATCAAGGTAGGTTTCTTAGGTTTTTATATTTCAATTTCCCACAGGTTCCAATTTCCCACAGCATACCTGATGATCGCTCACGGCACACTAGTGTGCTCTGGCACACTGGTTGGAAAACACTGCCATAGAAAAAGGAAGCTGAAAGAAAAATGATATGTAAATACTCTTAGTCAGCAATCCTCTCTCACACACACATGCTTCGATCACATGAAAATATACATAAAAAGAAAAGTTGGGGAGTTGGGGGGGGGTGAGATTGGGAAGAAAAAAGCAGCGTCCAATAGAGGGAAGAAGAAAAAAGAAGAAAAAAAGATATAGGATAGAGAGAGATAGGTTGGGATTGGGGAAAAGGGGTACTTGTTGACTTCCAAATCTTCTTCTATATGGGGTGATGAGGAATATTTTCTAGTCCTTGTTGATCTGTTATATCTTCTCTCCCCCCCCCCCTCGTCTTTTTAAGTCTTGTCTACCTTCTGTCTGACATTTCACCTCTCCTTTATTTCTCAATTTCCAGTAAGAATTCATCAAAACGTTGAATTTGATGCAAATGTTAATTTGTCCATGTCTTGTATTTCTTTTTATCTTGTTTAACCATTCATCTTTTGTTGCTAGTTCTCTTTGTTTCCATTTCCCCCCCGCATGTATAATTCTAGCAGCTGTAGTGAGATAGGTAAATAAAATATCTTCATTTTTGTCAAGATCCAATTCTTCATCTGTTAGAGGTACACTAAAATCATACAAAAACACTTGGAATCAGAACATTTCCTATTAGGATTCCAGGTGTTTTTGTATGCTTTTAGTGTACCTCTCTGGCAAGCACTGAACTTGGATGCGTTAGCTTTTTTGCCCCACAGTTTGCAAGCCTTCCAGTCTCTGGGATTTATTTTTCTCTACTTGGTAATTGAGAGCAGCACTACATGCCCCTTTCGTAGCCATCCCTTGCAAGGTCTTAGCCTCAAGTATTGGTTGTCTGTGACTGTACATCATCTCGTGCCTCTGAGTCAGTTTGTGGCTCAGAGCCAGGCATAAATTTGGCGGGGCAGGAATTGGAGAGGCAGTCTAATGCCATTAACAGCCTCTCTACAAAAGCTATGGCTGAGTCAAGATGCTAAGAGGGTGGCATTTGTGTGTGTGTGGAGGGGGGGGGGGGGGCAACAATAATATATATATCTGGCTATATTTTCCAAATCCAGATTATGGTAAGGGCTTCTAGGTTCGATATATAGGAGCTAGGATCTTAAGTTTGGGATTTAAATCAGTTGAGTGTGAAGTGTGAACTATTTGTGAACTACACACTAGGGGTGGTTGATCCATCAAAAATTTGTTTCTAAACTCGCATGGGGGGGAATTGTCATCGGTGGTTCGATATAGAAAAAATTCTGTAAAATTTCGTTGCGGAAACACGTCCCCTCACGTCCTTCTTCCCTGCTGAGAACTAACTCTGAGATTCGGAGGAATTTCCTCCTGTTCTCCAGGCTCTCCCTCCGCTTGTGATGTCTATCAGACATTTTGACACAGTATTTGGAAACACTGAAGCTGAAGTCCAGTGCATTTAGGAGGTTCCAAATTAAAAAAAATACTGGTGCTTCATAAGTTTTGTTTGTTCCTCTGTTACTTCAAATCCAATGCTATTTTTATGGCTCTTGACCCCACCCTCCGAACTTCCCTATTTCTGGGAAAGAAAGTGTGAGTTATCTCTCCTGAAAAGCTCCAGAGAACCCTTTTTGACTAGAGTCCAGTTATCTTGCCACGCAACAATTTTTAAAACTGTTTTTCGAAACAAGAAATGGATGCATCTTTGGTAGTTCATACAATTTCTGGAAGGCCCCAGGACAGAGCCTCTCGCAGTTTTCAGAACCAAGAATCTAGAGCAGGGGTCAGGAACCTTTTTGACTCAGAGAGCCATAAAAGCAAAATATTTGGAAATTTATTTCAGTGAGAGCCATATACTGTAATATATAATATATTTTAAGACTGAATTCAACTAAATGTGAGTATATACAGTACGTACATACTATAAGAAAAGGATTCCCCCGGCAGAATGACGGGACACTTCAGACCTGGCTCTGCAAAAGGCACGCTCAGGACTCTGGGAAGGAAGAGAAGACTGATGGAAGGAAGGGGGAAAGAAAGAAAGAAGAAAGAAAGAAGGAGGGGGAGAGGAAGAAAGCAAGAAAGGAAGAACAAACTATGGAAAAGGAAAAAAAGAAAAGCAGGAGAGAGACAAGGAGGGGAAAGGAAAGAAGGAAATGGGAAGGGAGGAAAGGAAAGGGTGGGGAAAAGAAAGGAAAGGGAGTGAGGAAAATGTAAGCTAATGAAGGGAAAAGAAAGAAGGGGAGAGAGAGGGAAGTGAAAAGAAAGGAAGGAGAAAGAACGGAAGACCTGGGGAAAAAGAATAGAAGAAGGAAGGAAGGAAGAGGGAGGGAGAATGGAGGAAAGAAGGATGGAGAGAAGGAAAGGGTGAAGGGGGAGAAAGGAAGGAAGGAAGGAAGAGGAAGGAAGAGGGAGAATGAAGGAAAGACGGAAGGGGAGAGAGGGAGGGAAAATGAAGGAGAGAAGGAAAGGGTGAAGGGGGAGAAAGGAAGGAAGGGAGAATGGAGGAAAGAAGGAAGGGGGAGAGGGAGGAAAAGGAATGAAGGAGAGAAGGAAAGGGTGAAGGGGGGAGAAAGGAAGGAAGGAAGAGGAAGGAAGAGGGAGAATGAAGGAAAGACGGAAGGGGAGAAAGGGAGAGAAAATGAAGGAGAGAAGGAAAGGGTGAAGGGGGAGAAAGGAAGGAAGGGAGAATGGAGGAAAGAAGGAAGGGGAGAGAGGGGAGGGAAAAGGAAGGAGAGAAAAAGAAGGAAAGGGTGAAGAGGAGAAAGGAAGGAAGGAAGGAAGGAAGGAAGGAAGGAAGGAAGGAAGGAAGGAAGGAAGGAAGGAAGGAAGAGGGAGAATGGAGGAAAGAAGGAAGGGGAGAAAGGGAGGGAAAAGGAATGAGAGAAGGAAAGGGTGAAGGGGGGAAAAGGAAGAAAGCAAGAGGAAGGAAGGAAGAGGGAGAAGGAAGGAAAGAAGGAAGGGGAGAGAGGGAAGGAAAATGAAGGAGAGAAGGAGAAGGAAAGGGTGAAGGGGGAGAAAGGAAGGAAGAGGGAGAGCCAGATGCAATCATGAAAAGAGCCATATCTGGCTCCCGAGCCATAAGTTCCCTACCCCTGATCTAGAGAATTAAAGGTGGAATAAGTGGTGTATACTTGTGAGGGGACCATTTTTATCCTTGCAGATAACTTGAGCTTTACCGTCCACAATCCCGTCATTGCTCGTGCTGATTGGTATTCCTGAAGTTTTATTTTGATTTTATATATATGCATCCACCTTTTATTCTACAACTGGGACCCAGAGTATTTATTTTTTAAAAAAATTGTGACTACGGATAAAGGCATAGTAGGTAAAGGTAAAGGCTTTCCCCTGCCATTGTCCAGTCGTGTTCGACTTTGGGGTGTGGTGCTAATCTCCATTTCTAAGCCGAAGAGCCGAAATTGTCCGTAGAAGCCTCCAAGGTCATGTGGCCGGCATGACTGCATGGAGCGCTGTTACCTTCACACTTGGAGTGGTACTTATTGATCTACTCACATTTGCATGTTTTTGAACTGCTAGGGGCTGACAGCGAAAGCTCATGCCGCTCTCCAGATTCGAACCTGTGACTTTTCAGTCAGCAAGCTCAGAAGCTCAGCGCTTTAACCCAAAGCATATAAAATATTATTGTTAACATTAAATTGAATTTATTTAATGAATACTCTTTAAAGCAGTGTTTTTCAACCTTTTTTGAGCTGCGGCACATTTTTTACATTTACAAAATCCTGGGGCACACCACCAACCAAAACGACACAAAATGACAGTCTAACACAGTAATACATATAGTTAATATGTTTTTAAATGTATTTGTACACTCAGTGTGAAACCTGGGCCTATTTCGATGAACACAACGTAGATATCCTAGCAGGAATGGCAGAAAGGCACACATGAAGGTCTTGCTCAACAGCTGGGAGTTATAGTTCACCCGCAATCAAAGAGCATTCTGAACTCCACCAATGATGGAATGGAATCAAACTTCCCAAACAGAACTACCATAACCAAAAATACTATAAGAGTTTGGTGGGCATTGACCTTGAGTTTTGGAGTTGTAGTTCACCTATATCCAGAGAGCACTGTGGAGGGGAGGGAGGAAGACGTGGGGCGAGTCTGTGCAGTAGCGCTTGCACGGGTCACGTCTTCCTCCCTCCCCCCCCCCCTCCTGCAGAAGCAGCAGCGTGAGCAAAGCAAGGCAAAGCGAGCAGAGCAAGGCTGGGAAGAAGGGAGCCCGAATGGAGAAGAAAAAGTGTTCGGCAGGAGGGGGAAGAAAGGGTATTGGAGGTTCCAATTTCCCACGGCACACCTGAGGATCGCTCACGGCACACTAGTGTGCCACAGCACACAGGTTGGGAAACACTGCTTTAAAGTATATCCATTAAAAAGGCCAAAAAAACCTCCATAGTAGGGCATGTTAACCATTTCCCCTATAAACAATCAGAAGAGTGCTGGGATATAATAACTGATATCCAAAACCTCTAGATATGTCTTCCAATCAGATCGCTCCTCCAATCTGCCCTTGAATATCCTATGTCTCCAGCAACACCTCCTATTCAGGACTACTGTATCTGTCTTGACTGACTTTATAGCTTGGTTGCGGCCCCTTTGCTATCAAAACTTACACATTGACCAACTCGGCTTGTGTACGTCTTGCCTGCAATGCACTGCTATCTTCAGCTGTTAAACTTTATCACTCTAAGAACAGATGCTGAGTAACTGCATCCAGTAGCTTAGCTTCTAAGAACCCGAAACCAAAAGCATTGGTGTATGACGTATGTGAAAACATTATGGAAAGGGAGACAGTCACTCCTAGAGCCTATCTAGACAGACCCAATATCCCAGGTTTTCTGTTTATCCCAGATTACCTGTCACTAAGGAGGCTGTTCAGACTTTGAACCGGTGCTTGGCTGCTGTGTCGGACTGGATGAGAGCTAGCAAATTGAAGCTTAATCCTGACAAGACAGAGGTCCTCCTGGTCACTCGAAAGGCCGAACAGGGCATAGGGTTACAGCCTGTGTTGGATGGGGTTACATTCCCCATGAAGATGCAGGTTCGCAGCCTGGGAGTGATCCTGGATTCATCGCTGAGCCTGGAACCCCAGGTCTTGGCCGTGGCCAGGGGAGCTTTTGCACAGTTAAGACTCGTGCGGCAGCTGCGCCCGTACCTTGGGAAGTCTAATCGGGCTACTGTCATCCACGTTCTGGTCAAATCCCGAATAGATTACTACAACGCACTCTACATGGGGCTGCCTTTGAAGACAGTTCGGAAATTACAACTAGTCCAACAGGTGGCAGCCAGATTACTAACTGGAGCTACATACCCCCTGTTGTGTCAGCTCCACTGGCTGCCGATCCACTTCTGAGCTCAATTCAAAGTACTGGTTTTGACCTTTAAAGCTCTATACGGTTCTGGCCCAGCTTACTTGTCCGAACGCATCTGCCTCTATGTCCCACCTCGTAATTTAAGATCATCCGGGGAGGCCCTGCTCTCGCTCCCGCCAACTTCTCAAACGAGGTTGGTGGGGACGAGAGATAGGGCCTTCTCAGTGGTGGCTCCCCGCCTGTGGAATGCGCTTCCAGGTGACATACGATCGACCCCATCCCTCCAATCATTCAGGAAAAAGTGATGTAAATAAATAAATCTAAATAAAATCTAGTTTAAAGCAGAAAATCTGGGATGATATCCTGGGATAAAGGGCCTGTGTGGAAGGGTCTTTAGGGCCCTTCCACACAATTGTATAAAATCCACATTCAATAGGAATAATAATAATAATTATTATTATTATCTTTATTTATAACCCACCACCATGTCCCTAAAGATAAATGCTTTCTGAAAGTTGTCTCCTAGTTGAAGAATTGGTAACAGCAACTATGAGCACAATGATGCCATACAATTGCAGTCTGCCTTGATAGAGGGACTGCCTGTGCTAATGGAAACAATGGATTGTCAAGGAATTTCAGAAGTTTACTTAAAGTCAGTGTACTGATGTACATTGCTTCAGAAGTAGGGTCAAGGGAATGGTGTTGCTTTTTGCTGTGCTGACAATGGGCAAAATGTCCCCTGAAATCCATAATCCTGGCTGTGAGAGACACTCAGGCAATAATCAGGATTGCAAGAGAGTTATTTCCCAATTTCATCTGTAAATGTTTGCAAACCAGATCCCTGGCATCCTAGACTGAACTGTAGTACTGTATATGTAAAATTATAAGAAGTGCCTGCGCAGAGAAAGTCATCGTGGTGTCCAGCAAACCTCACCGTAGTTTCCAATTGCCAGGTTACTTCTGTCATGACAATCCGATTCCTAACTGAGATAAAGAGCTCAATTACAAAGCTTAATTAAGTGTGGGACTTCCGATTGCACACTTTAATTTAGTATTGATTACAAGAATGAGCTATGTTGATAAATAATACCGATATGATTAGAGCCATCTTATTAAAGTGCACCGTTCTGTACTCTGGCTCTGGGTAAGGATATTGATACTAGGAGTGTCTTTTTCAATGCACTGATTTATTTAATGTGATATTTATCTTTACCATCCTAACCTAACACATATCCTATGTAAAATCATATCGTACATGTTTTTGACATTAATATTGAAATCTGGGGCAGAGCAGCCATCACCATCCCTGCATATGGAATCCATAAGCAAATTTGAGCTTACTTTCAAATCACGGCTAGGGTCCTGGGACAAATCTGGGCTGAGTCCGAACTGTTATAGCACAGAGACGCAAGCAGCCAAGCCCAAGAGTAAAAGGGTAACAAAGGGTATCTTCCCCAATACTACTCGCCGTAGTAGCTGAAGGCTCAATCACAACATGAACTCAGTATTTCAAACAAAGGGGTAGTGCTGACAACACTTATACTCTTAAAGCAGAGTTAAACAATAGATAATTTAGTGTGGTTAATCCCAATATGACAATACAAAGTATAAGTACAGATATATCCCAATATATTGTTTTGTAATGAATAGGCGAATATAAGCAGTAAAGTCAAAGTCACTCACGAACTTTAGTACCCAAGTGGGATTTTTCTGTATATAATGTTCATACACGTGTCTTCAACAACTGTTCTCTTTTGTCTTTACTCAAATATAACCTTCAAGTAAACATAGAAGCTCAGTCCGCCATTTGGAAATCCAAAGTAGTTTTAATCCGGGTTATATCCACAAACCGCATGTAGCGCGGATTTAGACTCAAAATATATATATATCCACAATAACGATGGGTTCCACACATTAGTAAATATCCATTTCCTCTTGATTAGCATTCATATTCATCAAGTAAACAAGGTATACACATTAGACACGATCTGGTCGTCCCTCTGGTAAATCGTCTCTCAGCCAACTGATCAGTACACTTATCAATGAGATCTATTCCGTTTTGTTTCTTCAAAAACATGCAAATGTGAGTAGATCAATAGGTACCTCTTTGGAGGGATGGTAACGACACTCCTTGCGGTCATGCCAGCCACATGACCTAATAGATGTCTATGGACAACGCAGGCTCTACAGCTTAGAAATGGAGATGAGCACCACCCTTAAAAGCCAGAAGGGGAAGACTTTATCTTTATCTGTGTTTTGTTGTTTCTAGACATTGAATGTTTGCCTTTGTGTTTGTGTGTGCTGGATGTGCCATCGCACCCGGTCTGTAAATACTCAGTGAAGGGCGAGGACGTGGTCTCTCTATACCGGGGGGATTGCTTCTTGCCTTCCTTTAGAGGCTTGGGGCTCCCAAGGACCAAGCTGGACACTCTAGTTAACTCAAACAGGCTTTACATGAGTTAACTTCACTCAGGCACTTTGCTTAGTTCCCCAAAAGATAAAGGAAAGATCTTACTCCACAGTCTCTCTGTAGCTTAGTCCAGGAAGCTTTAGCCGGATGGGACTCCAAGTCCTCTCCTTCTCTATGGCTTCGAGGTAAGGACACAGCCAGATAGCCTATATTGAAGGCCTGAAACCTTCCTCTGAAAGCCAACTGACTGGTTTGAAGGCACTTGAGACTCCTCAGAGCTACCCAACCTTCTGGTATGCTGGGCTTTCTGTTTGAGTCCCAAGGAAAGCCAGTCTGTCTGGTGTTGGAAGATAGTTCTGACCAAGGCCTGGCCTGGCAAACCTTCAGTCACGTCCTCTCTGGAGAAATTCTGGGAAACTCTGCCAAACAAAATGGCTTGATCCCCAAAATCCCTGGGAAAGGGGGCGGAACAAACTTAACTGGGCTCTGCAAACAATGATAGACAGGTACTAGGGACCAATCAATGGATCCTCACTTTTAACAAACTGAGCAGGCTGCAAAAACACAATTTAAGAGTGCAAACCTTAGGAACTGAATGTTTTCCATGCAAGTGGCGCTCGCTGCGTCGTCACACTTCCTCTACAAATGCAGGCATGACCTCTGCCACTACATTGCTTGGGATGTTTGAGGGCTGTTTTATCATGACACAGCACTGGAAACCTATGCACAATGCCACATCCGGCCCAGCCTTGCTATGTTGAACTGGGGCTGTTGGATCAGCCAAAGGTGGCTCATTATCTCTGGCAACCTCCCTAGTTTTTGCTGCACTTGACTGCCATTGCAGACTTGACTGCCAGTTTCCAGGTTGGCTATGTGCCCAGTTAGTTAGTGTGTGAATGAGCCTGTGAGTGTGTGTTTTAACATCAATTCTTGATGAGCATGGTAGAGTTATTGCTTAAGGAAAAGACAGTACAGTAGTCAAAGGACACCCTTTCCTTAATCATCTTCTTGCTGCTGCATCCTGAAGGGCAGCATAACAACAGTGAAGATTTATCAGCCATGATGTCAGATTAATTCAGGGGTGAAAATATTTTTTGATGCCTGGGATTGCTATAATCATCTAAAAACGTTTGAGGTCTTATCTGCCGGAGAATATTTTGTCTGAGACAGCTACAAAGTGGCATGCTGCCATAACCTAGCCATAAACATGATAAAGCAGCAAGAACAGTGATAAGATTATAAGATCACAATTAAGAACAGGACAAACAGAAGCAGTAAGGATTGCACCTCATAAAGCCCGTGACTTGTCCAATGTCACTCACATAGCTTATTGTAGTATACAGTAGACATTCAGTTAACCGGCTCCCGTGGGGATTGGTAGAAGATGAATAAATGTAGTTTCTGGTTGCTTGAGAGTTACTTTCAAATGGTTTGGGTCCTGCCTATCTTCGTGACCACATTCACCCTATGAACCGGCACGGAGTTCTAAGGTCTGCTGGGAAGGCCCTCCTCGTGGTCCCGCCACCGTCTCAAGTGTGGTTGGTGGGGACAAGGGAGAGGGCCTTCTCAGCTCTGGAACACCCTCCCCAGGGAGATTACGCAAGCCCCCACAGTCCTTCCATAGGGGCCTGAAGACCTAGCTATTCAAGCAAGCTTTTAAGAATGCCTAGTCCTTAGTTGATCTATGATTTTGTTATGCAGCCTTGCACTTTATGCCCTCGTTCCATGCCCTTGTTCCCATTCCCTGGTCCTACTGTTTACAGCCTGGCCATGTTGACTAGGCCTGTGCAATCATGATTCTAAATGGTTCTAAAGTACTTACAAAACTAAAATTCTGGTGGTGAAAACTAGGTGGCGCTGGTGCTTTGCTTCTATGGTGTTACTAAAGTTCTGGTGGTGAACATTTCAGAACTCTAACAAAAAATAGAGTTTATAAATGGCAGTTCCTAATTGGTTCTGTCTTAAAAATCGCCAATAATGACATAATAATGAAGTTTTGAAAGTTTTGTTAGAGTTCTGAAATGTTCACCACCAGAACTTTAGTAACACCGTAGAAGCAAAGCACCAACGCCACCTAGTTCTCACCACCAGAACTTTAGTTTTGTAAGTACTTTAGAACCATTTAGAATCATGATTGCACAGGCCTAGTAAACATGGCCAGGCTGTAAACAGTAGGACCAGGAAATGGGAACGAGGGCATGGAACGAGGGCATAAAGTGCAAGGCTGCATAACAAAGCTGCGCCTTCTTCACAGGCGCGACTGGCGGGGACGAGAGATAGGGCCTTTTCAGTGGTGGTTCCTCAGCTTTGGAACGCCCTCCCTAGAGACATCAGATCAGCCCCCTCCCTCCTGACATTTCGCAAGAAAGTCAAGACCTGGCTGTTTGAGCAGGCATTTGCTGATGAAATATAAAGGTTTAATTAGATATATGGAATGACGATGATGTGACGGAAACTGATTTCAACATGACGCTGAGACTGCAATTGTATGTTTTTAATTGTTAAATTGTTGCTATATGGTTATTTTTTTTGTTTGTTTGCTTGTGTTGTATTGAGGGCAGAAACTGCCTTGTGTAAACCGTCCCGAGTCACCTTTGGGCTGAGAGGGGCGGTATAGAAACGTGACAAATAAATAAATAAATAAATAAAATCATAGATCAACTAGGGACTAGGCATTCTTAAAAGCTTGCTTGAATAGCTAGGTCTTCAGGTTCCTATGGAAAGACTGTGTGGGCTTGCCTGTGTGGGCCACCCTAGGGAGGGTGTTCCAGAGCTGAGACGGCCCTCTCCCTTGTCCCCACCAACCATACTTGAGACGGTGGCGGGACCGCAAAGAAGGCCTTCCCAGCAGACCTTAGAACCCCGAGCCAGTTCATAGGGTGAATACGGTGACGGAGATAGGCAGGACCCAAACCATTTAGGTCTTTATAGGTGATAACTTGCACTTTGAATTGGACCCAGAAACCGCTTTAGTAGGAGCATAGTGTGCCCCCTATAGCTAGCTCCAGTTAGTAACCTGGCTGCTGATTTTTGCACCAACTGCAGTTTCCGAACCTTCTTCAAAGGCAGCCCCACCTAGAATGCATTTCAATAATCCAGTCTAGATGTAACTAAGGCATGGACCACCTTGGCCATATCAGGTTTTTTGAGGTATGGTTGCAGCTGGCACACAAGCTTTAACTGTGCGGAGGCCCTTGTGGCTACCGCTGACACCTGAGCTTCAAGCGTCAACGCTGAGTCCAGGAGGATCCCCAGACTGCAGAGCTGTGTCCTCAGGGGGAGTGTAACCCTGTCGAGCACAAGTAGCCAACCTCTACATTTGCAACAAAGTGTAAACTAATTGCAAAATGTAAATATTTTCAATTATAGTTGTCTAGACTGTATATCCCTGTAATCCACAATGTTCCAGACTGACAGACTAAATGTTCTGTCTCGCACAAAGGCTGATAAATGTAAGGTCTCTTAATGTACCTTTTTCTTTGTAAACTACCGGAAGTATTTGAATTCTCATGTTGTTACCTCTAACCAAAACAGTCATGCTTAATTGTTTAAATTTAAGCTACTTTTTCTCCAATGAGGTTCTAGAGTGTTGTGATAATGCGTCAACACTTGAAATTTTCCTGATCTCCCATGTTGAGGGTTTTAAAAAAACTTTTCTGTGAAATTTGGTGCATGTTGATTGATTAGACTCTGACTTTTAAAAGATATCCAATTAAATCTAACCTTATCCTGAGTGGTATTGCACCGGGAATGTGGCGCAGCTGGCTGCGTGTCAGCTGCATAAGAGCTCTACTGACCAGAAGGTCATGAGTTCGAGGCCTGCCCAGGTCGGGGTGAGCTCTCGACCAATTGTGTAGCTCGTTATCGACCTTTGCAACCCAAAAGACAGTTGCATCTGTCAAGTAGGAAATTTAGGTACCACTTGTGTGGGGAGGCTCAATTTAACTGATTTATGAGGCCATAAAATCTCTCCAGGAAGTACACAAAAAGAATGATGGAATGCGACAGCTCCCCCTGGTGGCCAGAAGCTGGAATGTTAAATTGCCTCTATGTCTGTCTATATATGTTGTATGTCAAATGACATTGAATGTTTGCCTGTATATGTGCATTGTGATCCGCCCTGAATCGCCTGCGGGGTGAGAAGGGCGGAATATAAATGATGTAAATAAATAAATAATAATATTCATTGATACCTCAATGGAGGTTGTTTTGCTCTAATTTTACCAAAATGAATGGTCTATCAACCAATCTCTCCTCTTATTAGAAAAAGCAGTAAGAAGATCCGCGCCCGGGGGGGGGGGGGTGTTAATGTGATTTTCCTGCTTCTTGGCAGGGAGTTGGACTGAATGGACCACAAGGTTTCTTCCAATTCTATGATTCTTTCTAAACCAGGGGTCCAAGTGCTGGTTCACATTCCCTCAAGAGTGTTGGGAGGCCGAACTATCGTTTGGGGGGGGGGGGGGGGAATGAACAAATTCCTATGCACACTGCACATATCTTATTTTTAGTGCCACCCCCCCCAATGGAAGAACAATACAATATTTAAAATGAAGAACGATTTTAACCAACACATGTTTACCAGTATTTCAGTGGCAAGTGTGGACCAACTTTTGGCTGACAAGATAGTCAAGTCAATTAGAATTGTTGTTGTTGTGTGCCATCAAGGCATTTCAGACTTAGGGCATGGGCTGGGTAAATGGCCTTAGATGGCTGCATTCAGCCGTGGGCCTTAGTTTGTGGACCCTTCTTCTAAATCATCCTTCTACACCTGATGATCGCCAAATGGATTGGACTGCAAACTACCCAGGACTCATCACCGTTATATTCCAACACAAATGACTAGTTAGGAAAGACTATTATGAATCATAAATACTAGGGCTGGTTTGATCCAACAAAAAAATGGTTCAAAATTTGCTTCGGATGTAGCGGGTGCTGGCGCTTTGAATTCTAAATGATTTCCAAAATTTTCCGGGGAAATGCTTCAAAATCAATGGCTCGGCCAGACTTACCGGGCCGAGCGCGTTGCGGTGCAGGGTGTCCTCGCCGCCATCTTCGTCATGGAGGGGGGCTTTTCCATAGAAGCCCCCTGGGGTGCCATCTGGCCAAAGGTGAGGCTGGCACCACCTCTCTCTGCCCCATCAGATGGCCGGCCCTCCCTTCCGCCCGGGCAGTCTACTTAAGCTGCCCGAGGCTCTTCAACAGGCACTTAGCCTGTTCCTGTTTTTGTCCATCCCACCCACCCTGCTTGTATTTATTGTTTGTATCTTTTTACTTTTCATGCTGTGCATTCATTGTTTGTATCTTGTTTACTCTTCTTATTGTTACTTGTGTTCATCGTCACAACTCTGTGTTTGGCGTGTGGCATGGGCCCTGGATCTGACTGGCTTATCACCCCTTGGTGGTAAGGGGGGATAATGCCTGGGACCCTGGGGTGCCTAGTGTTTGTGGACAGGTAGTGGGCCGGTGGCACCCAGGCTTGCAAGCATCTTCGAACAACAGCGGGTTGTTCGACCCTGGATCCAGGATCCATGCATGGCTGCCAACCCTTGTTCCTGTTATCAATAAATGAGTTGCGGCCAATTTTATTCCAACCAATTGTACCTGTGTCTCATTGGTTTTAAGCGGGAGGTGTATCACCCATGCACACACAACTTAAAATTCGGAAATGCTTCGTTAATGGCCGCATCCAAACTGGGTTAAGCTTTCCTCCCCCCCAGGGGTGGTCTAAGGTAATTTTAAATGGTAGGCGAACATTATTTTGGCGCCACCCCCCAAAAAAACATTATTTTGCCGCCCCCCATGTAAAACAAATATACAATTATAATATCACAATACCATTAGTAGTATTATATTGTATCAATGTATATACAATATATTATACCATACTCATACTATATTATATCATAATTAAATTATACTACATTTCAATATAATTATATTATAATATATTGACATTATAATATAATGTAACATTCTATTATATTAATATTATTATAAAATAATAAAATTATTTATTTAAATAAAATTATCCTCTACTAAATATTTCCATTACTCCTATAAAACTCAAATAACCCAAAATAAAGTAAAATAAAATATTATATATTACTATTTTGTACAATACCACTATACTGCAATATTGTTTGTAATATTACATGTAATATAAAATATATTATTCTATTGTTATATTGTATTTGTATTATATTGTATGACAATATTAAGCAGAACTGTATAATAATCAACAAGAAATGCCATGTAAATGCATCAAAATCAGAATATATATTACCTATCACCCGACTCATAATTCATAGGAGTCTCCCATAAGTCCAAAATTAGGATCCCAATGTAAATGTAAATAGAAAAACAGCCAAAATGTTCAAATGAGGTTGAATACAGGCAGCGCGGCCTGGGCAGACTTGGGCCCTCCCTCCTTCTAAGTGTTTTGGCCTCCAACTCCCACAACTCCTCATAGCCTCAGGCCCCTCAGGTCTGGACAGAAATAGAGCCGAAGAAAGGAAGGAGGGAGAGAAGGGGTCACAGAGGAGGAGGAGGAAAGCCCTTCATTCATTCCTTCACTTACACTTCCTTCACTGATTCTTTTCTCCTTCCCTGCAAACGCGCGCACTGGGTGGAGACAAAGGGAGAGGGGAAGCATTCCCTGCCTGCCCGAAAGGGAGTGCTTTGCTTACAGGCTTCTGCGCAAGGGAGCTACTGGGCATGCGCGGAGGTTTTCGCGCATGTGCAGTTGCTCCTGCACTCAACTTCAGCTCCGGAGCAACTGCGCCTGCGTGAAAACCTCCGCGCGTGCCCAGAAGCAGCGTCGGAGTGCACAAGGCCACGGCCCAAAAGCAGGCAGCTGCAGCACTGTCTGAGGAACATCGGCAGGGCCAGGATGGCGCCCCATGTGGCCAGGATGGCGCCCCCTACCCAGATGGCGCCCTAGGTGGCCGCCTACTTGGCCTATGTTGTAGGACCGCCCCTGCTTCCCCCCCCCCCCGCGTCAGGAAGGAAACCCGCATCCAAAGCGGGTTAAGCAACTGCTTTAGAGACGGCTTTCCTTCCCCCGCAGGGCCATACCGATCCAGATCTGAACGGGGCCGTTTAAAGCGGCTTCCAACCCAGTTCTCAGGCAGAGGGATGGGAAGAAATCCGCACGGAAGGGAAAGCCAGGGAAGGGAAAACCCTTTCCGAAAATGGCATTTCCTTTCCGAAAATGGCGGCAGTGGCTTCGAATTTGGTAATTTACTTCCAGGTTGCTTAAAGCGCTTCATAAATGCTTCAAAAGTAATTTAGAATCGAATTTAATACGAATTTGATCAAGATACGAAAAACCTAACCAGGCCTAATAATTACTATTTGAAAGAGCTGTAGTTAAGGACCAGATTTAGAACCTGATATTCTTACGTAGGAGTAGAAGTGTTAGGATCACTGTTCCTAATGGCCTATTGCATTAATTACTCTATGGCATTTCATGAAAATGCAAAAAGGTCACTTTGGCTGCATGTGGAAATTACATAATAAAGATGGGAAGCTAAAGCTTTCAAGAGTGGGA
Organism: Anolis apletophallus; assembly: GCA_030556195.1. Taxonomy (NCBI): domain Eukaryota; kingdom Metazoa; phylum Chordata; class Lepidosauria; order Squamata; family Anolidae; genus Anolis; species Anolis apletophallus. The sequence continues at coordinate 142,586,826 of JARBWK010000006.1, forward strand.
AGAAAGGAAGCAAATTTAAAATTAAACGGGTCCCTAAAATCCTTTATTATTTGTAACATCTGTGGGCTCTACCAATAAGTGCTAATGAACTTGTTCCAGCTCTTCTCATTGGCTTTTGTTCACTTTCCAGCCTGTTTTCCTTGCTCTTTGTATTTGGGGTAGCCAAACTTTGACATTTGAAAGTGTAAGAATGAGCCAGTCATCTGGGTTCGGTTGCTCTGTGTTACAAAACAAGCCACTTTCTTAGTGACCATTGTTCACAGTACGTTGTTTCTCGACAATAGCATGACATGTTCTTTCCCACACAAAAGATTTTGCAACTAACTGGATAAATGCTGTGTTTAAATTCCAAGAATAATGTCTATTGGATCATAGTCCAACTTTTAATTCCATTTTCTTCTTAGTTATAAGTTTATTGATGTTATTTGTATTATGCTGACTTGTGTGTATTTGCTTTACTATTTATTTATTGTTTATTTTATTTATTTATTTTATTTATTATTTGAACTTGTATGCCGCCACTCCCCGAGGGCTCGGAGCAGCTTATTTATTTATTTATTTATTTATTATTCGGTTTTATATTCCGCTCCTCCCAGCAGGCTCGGGGCGGATCACAACACAACAAGCAATAAAAACATACAATAAAACATACAGTAAAAACAGTAAAACACAATACATAACCAAGATGTTACAAGGCTACGATTCCTTAACTAAAGCGAGACGAACCAACTGAGTTTGGATTTACCCAAACGCGAGCCTGAAGAGGGCTGTCTTACATTCTCTTCAAAAAGGGAGGAGTTCAGAAACCATTCGAACATGGTCAGGGAGCGAATTTCAGAGTACTGGAGCCGCCGCAGAGAAAGCTCTCTGTCTTGTACTGGACAGATGGCAGGCGGGACGATGGTACAACCAATAAATTTTGCTCTTCCGAGCGCAGTGATCTCGGGGGAACATACGGGGTAAGGCGGTCCCTCAGGTACACAGGCCCTAGACCATGCAAGGCCTTGAAGGTTAAAACCAGCACCTTGAAGGCAATCCGGTACTCAATGGGAAGCCAGTGCAGTTGCCGGAGGATGGGGGTAATATGCTCCCTTACTGGTGTTCCCACCAGCAAGCGAGCCGCGCCGTTCTGCACCAGCTTGAGTTTCCGGACTGTCGCCAAGGGAAGGCCAACGTAGAGGGCGTTACAGTAGTCCAGCCTCGAGATGACCGTCGCTTGGATCACCGTTACATAAAAACATACTACAATCAAACAGCATTTAAATTGACCAAAAATAGTTACACAATTTAGCAGTCAAATGCTAACCGAAAGAGATAAGTCTTGCAGGCCTTGCGGAATGATGGTAGGTCTTGCAAGGCCCAGATTTCATTTGGGAGGGTGTTCCAAATTGCTGGTGCCACCACCTAAAAGGCTCTACGCCGAGTGGACGCCAGGCGAATAGATTTAACACTAGGTACCTCGAGGAGGTTCAGGTGTTCGGAGCGGAGTGATCTCCGGGGATGATAGGGGGTAAGACGGTCCCTCAAATACAACGGTCCCAGACCATGCAAGGCCTTGAAGGTTAACACCATCACCTTGAAGGTGATCCGGTGCTCGACCGGAAGCCAATGAAGCTGCAGAAGGATGGGAGTTATGTGACCTCTCACCGGAGTTCCACTATGGCACTGAACGTTTGCCTTTTTGGTATGTAAACCGTCCTGAGTCCCCTTGGGGAGAGAGGGGGGTCTATAAATAAAGTATTATTATTATTGTCCACCAATCTGCCATCACATTACAACCACAGTTGTTCCCCAGTGTCTTTCTTAACATTAAACAGAATATACATGCATACATTAAGACCTGGGAACCTTATCTTTTCTGCCAAAGCCTGTAATGGTGAAGGCAACTTTTGTTTGGGACTATTTCTTTCATCCCACCCAACCAGCCCATTCCACAACTATCTGGCTTGGCCACTTCAACCATCTATTTCGGAGGTCCTGCCTTCCTGATGGTTTGATGGTGAATCCTACAATCCTTGTCCACTGATCATACTGAGTGGGATTTTTGTGGAATTTGTCATTCAAATTATCTATTTCCTGTACCAAGGAGGAGTGGCCTCCAGTAGTTTTGAACTACAGTCTCCATAATGTTGTACCATTGTCTCTGCTGGAGTTGAACGCTGAAATGTCTGGACAGTAAAATGTTTAGTATCAGGACCCATTTTAGGATCAGGACCCATCTTGCCATGTTATGTTCACATCCATCTTTTCTTTTTCTTTCTTCCTTTCTCACCTTCCTCTACTTATTCAGTGGTGTAATACAGTGTTTCCCAACCAGTATGCCGTGGCACACTAGTGTGCCGCGAGCGATCATCAGGTGTGCCGTGGGAAATTGGAACCTCCGATACCCTTTCTTCCCCCTCCTGCCGAACACTTTTTCTTTTTCACTCGGGCTCCCTTCTTCCCAGCCACGCTCAATGACTTTATGGCAGGGGATTCTGTCATAAAGTTTTCCCATGCCTGTTTTAGGGACCTTAAAGTGGTGAGCCTCCTTCCAACATTGTGATTCTGGATAGAAAACAAACAATAACATAGCATAATATTGTTTGAGTCCACAGTGCTCCCTGGGTGTAGGTGAGCTACAACTTCCAAATACAAGGTCAATTCCCAAGCAAACCCTTTCAGTACTTTCTGTTGGTAATGAGAGTTCAATATGCCAAGTTTGGTTCAATTTCATTGTTGCAAGAGTTCCGGATGCTCTTTGATTGTGTGTTAACTATAAATCCCAGAAACTGTAACTCCCAAATGTCAAGGTCTATTTTCCCCAAGCTCCATCTGTGTTCACATTTGGGCATATTGCGTATTCACGTCAAGTTTGGTCCTGATCCAACATTGTTTGAGTCCACAGTGCTCTCTGGATATAGGTGAACTACAACTCCAAAACTCAAGGTCAATACCCACCAAACTCTTAAAGTATTTTCTCTTGGTTATGGGAGTTCTGTGTGGGAAGTTTGTGTCTTTCTGCCATTCCTGCCAGGATATCTATGATGTGTTCATCGAAACAAGTCCAGGTTTCACACTGAGTGTATAAATACATTTAAAAACATATTAACTATACATATTACTGTGTTAGAGTGTCATTTTGTGTCATTTTGGTTGGTGGTGTGCCCCAGGATTTTGTAAATGTAAAAAATGTGCCGCGGCTCAAAAAAGGTTGAAAAACACTGGTGTAATAAATACATTCCATGTAGAATTGCAGCCCACTCATTGACGACATTGCCTAGACCCAAACTTACCTGTCTATGATGAATTGCTTCCTAAGACCTACACATTCACAGCCCCTTCCCTCTTTTTTTCCTAGAATCAGCAGTCTGGCATCTCAGTTTGCAGTGGAGTCACTGCCTTCCACTGAAATTCAGCTTATATTGGGTTTTTCCGGTGTTTCATTCTTTGATACTCTCTGCCGGCTGCCTACTATTAAGCTATTGTTCCTGTTTGCTAACATTTACTTACGATTAGTGCCTGAGACAAATTCAGTGTCTGCAAAGGACTGAGCTCGCATTACTTATAGCAGTTTGCGGAACGTAACGAAAACAGAAGAAGAAAACCGCTGTGAATGAGAGGTTAGGGTGCTGGACTGTTACGTCCCAACTCAGTTATGAAACTTATTGCACCACTTGTTCTTGGACTGACCTACTTCACAAGGGATAAAGTGCAAAGGAGGCAAGCTATGTGTGCTGCTCTGAGTTATAGAACTGCTACTAAGAAAGAATAAACCAATGTCAAAGTGCCAAACTCTTATCTTCCAATTGCTACTGATATGGTTTGCTAATTACTATATTTCTACCAGATGACAGCATTTGTTCTCCGACCTTTGTAAATTGGCCCTTAAGATTGAAGGCTCTTGTTGTTTAGAAATAAAATCAGTATAGTATTTACAGCTGTTCATCTATTATTTTATTTATTTATTTACATCATTTATATTCCGCCCTTCTCACCCTGCAGGGGTCTCGGGGGTGGATTACAATGTACATATACAGGCAAACATTCAATGCCATAGACCAGACCTGAGCACCCTATGGCCCGCGGCCTGGATGTGGCCCGGCAGCTGATTCTGTCCGGCCCGGGGAGAAGGGCATCGGGGGCGGGGTCAAGAGCCACCATCCCATCGCAGGCTGTGGGGCCTGCATTGGCAGACAGCCCGCCGCTCCAGAGAACAATCGGAGGAGCAGCGGCTTTGGAGTGCCTGCCATCCCGGGAGGCGATCCAGGCCTGCAGCGGGAGCAGTTGGCGACCTGCAGCGGCTGATCACCCTGGCGACCCGGAAGACTTGATCCTCTTCCAGGTCGCCAGGGCGATCAGCCGCCTCATGTCGCCGACTGCTCCCGCTGCAGGCCCGGATCGCCTCCCGGGATGGCAGACACTCCAAAGCCGGGATGGCAGGCACTCCATGGCAGGGCGATCAGCTGGGTGGCGAGAGCGAGCGGAGGCCTGCAGCCTCCGATTGCTGGCTGCTCTGCTCTGTTGCGGCCGCTTTGTCATCCTCTGGGCTGGGGCCATTGGGCCATTCCATCTTGGGATCCTTCCTCTCTTGAGGATGTCAGCCTCCATCTTGGTTCGCACCTTGTCTTCTTGAATTTCATTTTATTTTATTTTAGTGGTTTTTATTATTATTTTATAATAATTTTATTATAATAATATAATAAATAATATAATATAATGTTATATTATATTATAATTTCAATATATTATAATGTCTATATATATACACACTATAATATAATAATTATGATATTAATACTAATAATATATGAATATTTCTTGATATATTAATATGTTAATATTAATTATGTGTAATATATAGTAAATATAGTAAATAAATAAATAAATTATGTAGATTAGAATGTATTTCAGCCCTTAGGTGCAGCCCTCCATAATATTTTTTGGCTCTCGTGTGGCCCCTTGGAAAAAATAATTGCCCACCCCTGCTTTAAAGGGAGGCAAAAAAGCAATTCCCCGGGATAGATTAGGGTTCCCATATGTCCCGTATTATACAGGACATCCAGTACTCTGGCCCTTTTTTGGGTGTCCCGTATTTCCAGCTGCTGTCCCTTATTTTTTGCTCCTCCTGAGAGAGAGAGCTGAGAGAGAGAGCGCGCGCAGGACGGGGACGACACTTCTGGCGCTCCGCACGCTCTGCTTATTGGCGGAGCGGAGTCCCTGCCGGCGTCCCTCCTTCCGAACACGCCCGCGCTGGAGGAGGTGGCGCTGGAGGGGCTGGACGGCATCACCCTAGGAGCCCTCTTCCCGGTCGCGCCCCTCGGACCCCAGACCCAGGTGCTGGCTGCCAACGCCGTGATGGCTGCCAATGCCGAGCTCTGCTTTGCCCTCCTCCCCAAGCCGCGTCCCCTGCTGTACCTCTACGACTGGTGAGCCTTGGGGCCACAGCCTCGCGCTCTGGGCCACGCATGGGCCAACTCGGGTCCTTCAAGGTGTTATGGATTCCAACTCCCACCATTTCTAACAGCCCCAGGTCCTTTCCTTTTCCCCCTCATCCCTTTTCCCTAGAGCTTAAGCGGCCGAGGGGGGAAAGGAAGGCGCCTGAGGCTGTTAGGAATGGTGGGAGTTGAAGTGAATGAATATTTATTTATTTATTTATGAATATTTATTTATTTATCAATGAATATTTATTTATGAATGAATTTTTATTTATTTATTTATGAATATTTATTTATTTACAAAGTGTCCCTTATTTTTGTGAAAAATCCCGCATTTTTAAGTAAATGTCCCTTATTTCTATATCAAAAAGTGGCAACCCTAGGATAGATAGACCACGTCCTTGCCCTTTCACAAGGCATTGATAGCCCGGGAGCTACGGCACACTATTCCATACAACCATTACAAACATGGTTAGGGTTCCCATATGTCCCTTATTCTAAGGGACGTCCCTTATTTTGGCCCTAAAATTTGTGTCCCTTATTTTCATGCCCTGTCCCTTATTTTTGACTAGCAGGACAGGACTGGGCGGGGTTGACCAGAGGAAGGTGCGCGCTGTGGTTTCCATGGCAATGCCTGCCCGGGGATTCCAACTTGCAGGGCAGCCTGCATCCCCGTTGGAAGGAAGGCGATACAGGACTTTTCAAAGTACAGTAGACTAATTAACAGTTACCCAATGGGAATGTTGGATCATGTTGGATAAAGATAGTTTCTGGTTGCTTGAGAGTTTCTCTTAAAATAGGCCTAGCTGTGCACCCCAATACTATACAATGCTGTGTATCCCATACTATACTATACCATTAACTATTGACATAATAATCATGAAGATGTACTGTCTTATATAATTTATTTTAATGTTTAGACAGTGCACTTTTAAAGTCAGCAAAGTCAAGTAATAAATACAGATGGAGAAAATAAAGTAGTTCTAATGTTTTTTCTGCATGACAAAGCATGCAGAAACATGACAAAGCATGCAGAAACATACCATGTACTGTTAAGAGGGTGTAAGTCAGTTTCTTTTGTGAGTTTCAATCATTATCTTATTCTGTTAATAAAACTATTTCTACCTAATGTTTGAATTTCAAGTTTTTAATGAAGTGTCCCTTATTTTTGTGGAAAATCCCGTAAATGTCCCTTATTTCTTATATCAAAAAATGGCAACCCTAAACATGGTATCCCTCTCCAGTGTTGACTCTAGCAACCCTACACTAGAGGCAGATGCCTCACTCTGTTTACTGGTAAGCCCAAAGCTACAACATGACATTGAAAAATGGCATGGTCACTTCTCCCAAAAGCATGCTCAGCTCTCCTTCCCATGTCTTCCATGAGAGAGAAAAAAGACTTTTGATTTTGCTCTTTAGCAGTCCTGAAAAAGATTTCATCCTCAAGTAACCCGCAGCGAGCTCAAATCCAAAGTTTGCCTCAAGCCCTCTGGTGACTGAGATTATTTTGCTTGTAGAACAAAAAACCTACCCAGGAACGTGTAACTCGAGAACTGGGCTAGGGAGCATTGACCGACAGTAACCCCGTGTCTTGCCTTGGTGTTTGGGCGAAGTCGTAGGAAGTGTTTCTTTCTTCACAATTCTTTTGTCCAGACTGGTATCCTGCCAAGTCATCTCTGAGTAACACACTAGCAATGCTGAGAGGCATAAAGGGAAAGCAGAGGAGGTTTGCTTCTTCACTCCATGCAGTTCTTCTTCTTTCTTCTCCCCCTTCCCAATGCCATCGCTGAGATTTATGGAGTTCTCATTCCAAGCCTCGGTTGGCACTCCAAAAGCTTCTTGTATAAGCAACCCAGTTAATTAACTTTTTTTGAAAAAAAAATCTCTGAAAGCTACCCACAAACCAGCATATGCTGCCCTCTCTTGGGATCCCACTGTACGAGGAACACGAGCAACTAACTCAAGCTATATCGCTTGCTTCAATCTCAGTAGACAAAGGTTTGCCATCCTTATAAGTTTTACCTCTCAACAGCGACAACACAGAGAATGTACCTTCTATTTTATAGAACAGGATTCGCCTTAGGCTTGTTTGAGGAAACAATGTAGTGGTGCAGGATGGGCCTCTCCTTATATTTATTGGGGTTGTTTACATCAGAAAGAAATCCATATTCCAGTGCTGCAAGAAGACACAACATACAGCTGTTCAAATAGTGAAAATGCTTCTTTAAGGCTTTAATATATTTTCTTTTTTTAAAAAAACAACCTGAATTCTGGCTCTGCATTTTTTGTGACAATTTATTTTTTAGTGTATCCATCTGTGTACATCTGGGGAAAGGGAATAGATTGGTGGGTGGCAAATATCACCGTTTGTAAAAAGTGTTTATTGTTGGGTCACCTACAGGCCCGGATTAACACCTTTTTGTGCCCTAGCCACACTTTGGACTTACGCCCCCTTTAAGCCAACCTCTACCGCAACCCCCCCCCCCCCACATCCTTTCATCTGCTCGTCCCCCTTAGGGCCCCGCATCCAGCTCTCCCGGTGTGGCCCCACTAGGTCCGCCACAGGAGTTTCCCTCTCGGCAGGCACTATGGATGCAGGCATGGGGGTGTTGTCGAGGCCAACAGGTCTCAAGCCGCAGGTCGTTCCGCGAGTGAACAAGTCCCAACTTCAGCACGCACGCCTGTTCCCGGGTGGAAACCCACACGTCCTTTCCCTAAGCCCCGCTGGAGTCTGTCCATAAGGTTATTTCTCTTTCTGACTTTCCCCCCATTTCTCCTGAATTTTTGTATTTTTTTCTCTCCTCCCGCTTCCCGGGCGCCTTAAGACTGCGAGGAGAGCTGCGGCCAAGGGAAAGGTGCGATAGCTCAAGCGGCAGGGCCAAGGCCGTTCGGGACGAGAGTCCCGGGTTCGGGACCCCCAAAGGGAGGAAAGGAACTTATTTTTTGTTCTTACATCTTTGCCTTTATTCTCCTCTTTCTCTCTCTCCTCACTCTTGGGACATCTCTGAGCTCAGAAAGAAAGGTTTTGAGAAAGGAATTGGCCTATGAAGCAGGGGGCCACATCTGTTTGTGTTGGGCTGACAGCAGGAAAGCAGAAATCATAAATAAAGGTTCATCTCTGTATCTGTGCATCTGTACAATATTGTTCCCATGTCTCCCTTGACCCCTTGTAACCCTTCCCTTCCCTCCTTGCCCTTATCTAAGAAAGATTGCCTTGAGGGTGTTTACTATGATTGTCAAAGAGGAAATGCGACTGAACCCTGTTCCCAAAACCTTTGTGGATCACCATATTCATATTGCATGCGCTTTCTGATGGAAATCTTGTTATGGATAAGCTAAGCTCTTGACTTAAGCCCCACGTTTCATCAGTCCTGAGACAGGTTTAACGGTCGGATTTCCAGTCTAACTAAACTCGTCTTTGGAACCTGGACAATAAAAGTTTGCTCTTCACAGCGGGTGTCCCAGCTGGCCTCGGAAACCAGGTGTGCCCCAGAATAAGTACTTTTGTCACCAAAGGGGTCTGAGTGAATCACCAGGCCTTCTTCCTCTTCTTCCCCATTCACAGACGGATGGGACACATCAATCCAATGACTTCATCATCTCCAGGTGTTGCCCTAGGTCATTTCCTAGCCCGGACTCTTTGTTTTCATTCATATGCCAACCTGTCAGTAATCCCCGCCTAAGCCTCCCTTCCTGGAACTCCATATATGGCCACAGACCTCTGATTGGCCGAAGCCGGCAAACGGGAGCGAGCGCTGATAGGCTCCCTGGAACTGACCGGCCTCCCGCCCATCAGCTGGCCTCAACGTTCCGACCAATCACCAACGGAGCCGGCCCGGAAGAAGGCGGGCGGGAAATTCAATTGTTTTGACAGTTCTGTAACCTTCAAAACCAATGTTTTGAATGTATAAGCATGCGTTCTTTTGGGAATCAGGGTATTGCGGTTCGCATCCTCTCAGCTGAGCAGAATAAACAATTTCGTGGCATCTACCTTGCAGCATTGGTGAGCATAATTGGATCTACGGGAGGCGGGTAGGCTACGAGGACCTAGTCGCTCCGGGCTCGCCAGGTTAACTGAACCCTCGCGGTCTCTGTCCCGTGGTCGGTCCATGGGGCTTGCCCGGTTGTCAGACAGCCGGCCTGTGGGATTGGCGGCTGTTCGATAACAGGGGGAGGAGCCTCCTCCCCGATGCCAGGGCTTGAGACACTTGGCTCCTACCCAGTATCAGGGATTGCGCATGCGTTATAGTCAGCAGCTGTACCGATGCCGCGCTTCTCCCCGGCTTGTCGCGTTGGGCTTCTCTCCTGTACTGGGGTTTGCGCATGTGCCGTAGCTGGCAGTTGTGCTTCTCTCTCCAGTAAAGAGGAGTCTTCTCCTTGTGTTGGAGGAGGAATACCAGCTTTCATGGTATTAGGGCATGCGCAGACTGCGCAATGGAGTTTCCTGTACTTGCACTGAAGGAGCCAGCATCGAGGGAGTTAATTGTTCCTTCTGTCGACGTCAACGCCAGTGTAGAAAGCCCCTGCGCATACGCCGTTTGCACAACAGAGGCAGGACCTGATATTCAGGAAGGGGCAGAGGCAGCACCGAAAAGGAGGATCTCCGATATCCTTCCTTCCTCATCTCCATGCGCGTTGCATTTTTATTTGTTTCAACATATTTTTTTTGGTGCGTGATCTGCGCCGCCCGCCCCCCCTTGGCTTGCACCCCTAGGCCATGGCCTAGGTTGGCCTTATGGGTAATCCTGGGGTGGTCACCTAGCATTGAAAATGCAAAATAAACTGTGTCTTTCTCCTTGGGGCAAACAAAACCGAAGGGATAAAAAAAATCGCCACACCTACAGTATGTAAATTTGTTGTAAAGATTGGATGTGTAACACCGGGAATGCAAAATCAGCTGATAGACAGTTAATGCACTGTATAGAAAAAATCCGGTATATATATATATACAAATATAAGAAAAGCGTTCAATAGCGATGTAATCTTATTAAGCCATATAATATCAAGTAATTCCGTTCAAGATACCTCAGGCAAACCCAAGTAGGCTAATACATTAAGTATGGTTTACATACATCAGTAATTACCAACAAAAGAAGAATAGATATTCAAATATCTTGGCATTACTTCGGAAACGAAGATTCTTTGGAAGGACTCATCCCACGCTTTTTGCAAGTGCGTTGATGACTAAAAAGGCCAATCCGAGATAGGCAAGTCCGGTTGCAGAAAGCACAGCAGGAAGTCTCCTTGGGTGATGTTGTTTCCAAGTTGCGGTTCTTTCTGCATTGTCATTTCTCTTTGAGACTCGTTTGGCGTGTCTTCTCAAAAGAGGCCGCAGCATTGTGGATAGTGCATCTCCATGCCTCCCGATGTGAGGCCAGGGTGGACCATTGTTGGTGATCAATCCGGCCGAGCCTGAGATGTTGTTTCAGGGCGTCCTTACATTGCTTTTTTGGTGTGCCTCTCTTGCGCTGACCCATAGCAAGTTCATATCTTTGGGAGGCGGTGGTCCTCCATCCTAGAGACGTGCCCTGCCCAGCGCAGCTGTGTTCTCAATAGCATGGCCTCAATGCTGGTGATCCCTGCTTGCTCAAGGACAGCAACATTCGTCACATAGTCGGTCCAGTGTATATTTAGGATTGTGTGAAGACAGCGCTGATGAAAGCGTTTGAGGAGTCGTAGGTGTTGGCAATAGATGACCCATGTTTCGGACCCATAGAGGAGAATAGACAGTACAATAGCTCTGTACACACTGATTTTTGTGCTTTGCCTCAGGTGCTTGTTGCTCCATCTGGGTGCATCTGGGGAAATGGAATAGATTGGTGGGGGGCAAATGTCACAATTTTTTAAAAAGTGTTTATTGAAAATGCAAAAATAAACTGTGTCTTTCTCCTTGGGGCCAAAAAGACCTTTTTGGCAGAGTCCCACTTGTGAAATTGCTCACTCTGAGGTGAGAACGGTTGTCCAGCCATGAGATAATAATGAACCCTATTGATATGAAGAACATCTGGTCCATAAATGCCATAGAATCATATTGAGTAACATAGAAAATGCTTAGAGAGGACATAAATGAAAGCATGGGTGCCTGTCCCATAGGTATCTGAGTAATAATGTCTTAGTAGTTCAAGCACTGCAGCCAAATTGCAGAATGTTGGAGATGTTCTAGGACTTAATTCTCTTATATCCACATGGGAATTCAGAGCAACATCAATGCAACTGGAAAGAGAGGGATTTGGATGATTTTCTCCCCTTCCTTCTTGAAGAACTATAATTCCCAGAATTATCTGAAGCAAATGCATTGCCAACATTGATTTGTCAGCTGTTCACAACAAAAATAATGCAGATTTGCCTCATTGTTGCTGTTATATATATATATATATATATATATATATGTTTTTAAAATGTGATTTTCCTGTTACTTGGCAGGGCTGAAAGTCCGGGATTTCCTGGTTGCCAACGAGACCTTCTCTAATTTCCTGTATCACAATGCTTCCTTACCACAATTTGTGGTAGATGAAATCCTGAATGCTGAGGTCAACCTCCAACAGGTACTAAGCTTGCATTCTCATATATAGCATTAGTTGTATACTGTCCAGCATGTACAGAAAGCATGTAGGGAGAGATTGTTCATTGTTCAGCTATAGATGCTTATCTCATCCCCAACTATTATTTATTTATTTATTTCACGATATTTATATGCCTCCCTTCTCAACCCCGAAGGGGACTCAGAGCGGCTCACAAGCAGAATGCAAATACAATGAACTATAATTATTCCTACAGTACAACATCAATATTACATATCACATTGTGCTATAACAATATCACATTGAACTATACAAATACAATAAACTATATTATTGCCACCGCATAACATCAATATTACATATCACATTGAACTATAACAATTATATCACAATATTTATTATTATTATTTATGTATTTCATGTATAACCCGCCCTTCTCTAACCCCGAAGGGGGACTCAGGGCGGCTGACAAAGGGCAACAATTTGATGCCGGATACAAAGTACAAAACAACAACTTATCACTTACAACAACAGATTAAAATCAGTTAAATATCAAAACAACTACAACTACATAATCCCCGTTCCACATTCATAGGCTGTCCAAGTCAATCCGCAGTCTGCCTCTACAACATTGTCATTACTCAATTGTCCGTCCGCTGCTCCACATCAACCAAACGCCTGGTCCCAAAACCACGTTTTAAATTCTTTTCTAAATGAAAGGAGGGAAGAAGTTAATCTTATTTCGCTGGGGAGCGAGTTCCACAGGCGAGGGACCACCACCGAGAAGGCCCTGTCCCTCGTCCCCGCCAAACGTATTTGCGACAAAGGTGGGACTGAGAGCAGGGCCTCCCCGGAAGATCTTAAATTTTGAGGTGGGACATAAGGGGAGATATGTTCGGACAAGTAAGCTGGGCCAGAACCATATAGGGCTTTAAAGGTCTTTAGTAATATTGTGTGTAACACAAAGTATATAGTTATAGTATCATATTATTATTATTAGTATTAGTAGTAGTAGTAATATATTGCATTACATTACAACATTATCAATATTATATGTATACACAATATATTATACCATACTATATTATACTATAATTCTACTATAATATCAAATAACTAGCATAGAAACACCCAAAAACGGCAGTTTTGGAAAGCAGGTTGTGGTTCTTATTATCAAGAATTGGGGATGTGAAGCAGGCAGTTTCTTTGGCTAGCCTAGTTTCAAAAGTAGAGAGACCACACACTTGGAAAATTATACTATATATACCCATATTCTCGTAAATGATATTACATTCAAAGTGTGTGACAGTCCTTTTACATATATTGTCAGAATACTTGAGAAAGTGAATACAAAATGTATAAATTATACAGAATTAAACATGATGCTTGAAATAAAGCCATGGAGAGAGACAGACAGACAGACAGACAGACAGACAGACAGATGATTTGAGTCCCAAGAGCATTTGGTGGACAGCATTTGGTGATGTCTGGTAAATGTTTGTAGGTCATCAAGTCTGGCTACCGGATGAGTGTGAAAGACCTTTGTAACTCAACCAAGCTGTCAGAGATTGTCGTCATCCAAAACCCATTGATAGATGCTGTCAGTAATGCTGTGATTTGCTCCATGCCTAAGGAGAAACTAGTCTTGGCAGAGAGAGTGTTTCAGGATAATTTGGACGTCACGAAGCCATTTCTGGTGAGTATGGTTAGTCATTGCATTTTCCAGAGTATAAACCCAATTGTAAGCATATATTGTGATGATTGTGCAAGTAATAGAATTATCAGGAGTTGTCGTTGTGTGTCTTCAAATCATTTCTGCCTTTTTGTGGGTTTTTATTGGTAAGCCCTTTAAAGCAGTGTTTCCCAACCGCTGTGACGCTGCACAGTAGTGTGCTGTGACGGACCTCCTGCTGTGCCACGAGAAAAGCTCTCTGCCCCCTTCCTTCCCCCCTCGTCCTGCCGAACTCCTGCTGCTTGGGGGAGGAGGAGGAGGAAGGGCCGGGCGGCGGCGAAGAAATAGAAGAAGAGGCCAGGGCGCTGCCTCCTTCGGCCATTTCCCCAGCCAGCCTCCAATCTGCCATGACTCCCACCATAACTCCTGCCCCTCGCTCACTGAAGCCGTGCAGAGGAGGAGCCCCACCCACTGAAGCCTGTCGACCGCTCATGCTCCTCCTCCTCCATGCGGCTTCAGCGACTGAGGGGCGGGAGTCATGTCAAAGAGCGGCACCGGGGATGGGGGCCATGACTCTCGTCCCTCGCTCACACTGCCACCTCAAGGCTGGAGAAGCTGTGAGAGAGCTGAAGCTGGGGGAGGGACGGGGCATGGCCTCTTCTTCTGGCTTCGCTTCCTCCTCCTCCTCCCCCAAGCAGCAGGAGTTCGGCAGGACGAGGGGGAAGGAAGGGGGCAGAGAGCTTTTCTCGCGGCACAGCAGGAGGTCCGTCCAGCCTACTGTGTCACAGCGGGGACAGTGCCAGGGCCAGCATTGCACCATGCCCCGCCCCCTCCCTGCCACCGCTCCAGCCTTGGAAGTGCCCCAGCATTGTGCTGTCTCTGCCAGAAGCTGCTGGGAGAGCTGGGAGAGCTGAAGCCGAGGAGAGAAGGCGGGGCATGGTGCGACCTGGCTCCTCCCCCTCCCCCAGCTTCGGCACTCCCAGCAGCTGCTCCCAGCAGGCCACCATCCCCCAGCCGTTCTTTACTGTGTTAGAGTGTCATTTTGTGTCATTTTGGTTGGTGGTGTGCCCCCAGATTTTTTTAATGTTAAAAGTGTGCTGCAGCTCAAAAAAGGTTGGGAAACACTGCTTTAAAGTATTATAAACAGGGCCTCTCTAAAAGCATTGTCCCATTTCCTGCCTTATTTCAACTGCCCTGGAGATTCAGAGAAGGTCTTGTAAGGATTCCTGTAGCCATTTATTTTCCTTGAATCAGCTGCACTTAAAGGACAAGAATTCGATAGACTCAACAAGTTCACTGAGCTGCTGGACTTGTTGACCGAAAGGTTGCAGGTTCGAATCCGGGGAGTGGCATGAGCTCCCGCTGTCCGCCCCAGCTTCTGCCAACCTAGCAGTTCGAAAACATGCAAATGTGAATAGATCAAGGTAACGGTGCTCCATGCAGTCATGCTGGCCACGTGACCTTGGAGGTGTCTACGGACAACACTGGCTCTTCGGCTTAGAAATGGAGATGAGCACCACACCCCAAAGTTGGACATGACTTGACTTAATGTCAGGGATTAACCTTTACCTTTACCTACAACTTTATATCAGTTTTAAAGAACTCCGAAACAGCTGTTTTCTTCGTCCTTATGCAACCATTTGTGTTTTGACAGTCACATAGCATTTGCCCTGAGGGCACCAGATCCCATCTTATCTTGGGACCTAAGCAGATTCAGCCCTGTTTGGGAGTCTGCCAGTGATTACCAGGTGCTTTAGGCTATATTTTAGAAAAAGGAACTGGAAAAACTACCTCTGACTATCGCAATGAAATTATCAGGTCACCATAAGTTGACGGGTGACTTGAAGGTGTACACAATAATTAAACAGGAATTGGAAACCTGTGGCCCTCTAGTTTTTCTTAATTTCTTAAGAATGTATATAATTTTCTTAAGAATTTATATACCGCCACTCCCCGAAGGCTCAGAGTGGTTTACAACAGAATAATACAATTAACAGTAAATAGCTACAAACATACAAACATATAATAGATAAACAGTTTACAATTAACTAATTTAACAATTCATTACTGAGGGGCCTGATCTGAACGATGGAATATAGCCAGGTGAGGTCTTTGGCTGAGGAATTTATGGGGCAGGAGTAAAGCTCATATCCTGAGGAGGCAAACGGATTGCCAAAGAGGACCACCCAGGGGTGATACCTGCCATACCATCAAAGGAAGAGAGCCGTTTCATTCCTAAAGCCCCACCGAGGGTCTCCAGTCCGCGAGAAGCCAGGACAGCCAGGGCCTTTAGGCCCTCGGGAGAAGGCAAACTATCCCCACCCAAATGTCCTATGGGCTCATGGGCTAGAGCCTTCCCTATTGACTTAACCTGATTCTGGGGCTGGGGGCTCTCCAAATGTCGTGCCCAGCTCCTGGTGTTAGTGTTCCAAAAAATTCTAGTACAGAATTTCTTCCGCCTCTTAAATGATTTAGAGTCCTTCCCCCAGTCAGATGTAAAAACCCTTGAGTACGTCTCAGGAACAGCAGCGACCCCAGCTGGTAGTAGAGCTCCTTGCTGGGACCGCGGGCCAAACTGGACGCTTGTTGGCCAAGAAGTAGTATTCCTCAGGGCTGATGTTAGAACCGGAACAGAAGTAGCATCTCCAACTCGGTCTCGCAATGTCTGCGAGGTCCTCCTGTGCTTCCGTTTTCTGTTCCTATTGCGCTTGCACGGGGAACCCAGTGGTGCAGCGTGGCTGGGAGCGTCTTCAAGGTCAGCCGCCATTCTCCCCGGCCTGTAGTCCAGTGAGCCGATCTCCAGCTGCGCCCTCCAGGCCTCTCTCTCCGCGAGGCTTAGGCAATGGCGGCGATGGACAGCTCCATCCCTATGTGGAGGGCGAGGCAAACTCATGCCTCGCCCTCCACATAGTTCATGCTGGAAGCAGTTCTCATCATCCTCTTCAACCATGAAAAGGGATTGGGGAGATTGAGGGTTATAGTACAGCCACATCTAAAGTGTCAGAGATGGCACATGTGTCAGCTTCTCTTCCTTGCATTTAGAGCCGTCATTCCCAAAGTTTGCGATACCGCCCCCTGGGGGGTGGTGGCCCAATCCAGGGGGACGCTGGCAGCCTCAGGTGAATTTGGTCTGCCCTCCCTATCTCCCGGCCTAGCCCGCATTGTGGTCCAAGGGCAAAAACATTTCCCCATGCCTGATCTAGAGCAAATATTTAGAGCAGACAATCTTGAAATTGCTTTTTTGGTGTGCATCTTCCCCCATGTCATTCTGCAGCTTTCTACTATCATAGACACCCAAATGGCTCTGATGTAGCCTCCCTTCCCTTTTTCTTTTCCCTTTCCTTTCTCTTTCCTTTTTCCTTTCGGGTACATACATTAACTTCTACTCAAGCTATACATGTGGTCTTACTTTGTGAGAGAAATCAAGCTGAAGATGCTTATTGCTCACACAAGAAAGGTTAATTGTACATTCCTTTCAAGGAAAATAAAACCCTTAATAAATATTTTTTTTAAAAAAAAACCACTACTTGTTTGGAAACTATGCTAGCCTTGTATCTAAAAAAATATTATAGGTTAGACATTTTAGAAGAAGGAGAGGAAGAAGAGCGGCATTAGAGCAAGAAAATTGCCCTTGGTGAGTCAGCCTTGGGGTGAGGTGTATAATAAAATCCCACTTTACAACAGTTGTGCGTTACCAAATGCATTTATGATTATTGCGAAATGGAAAATTACTCTGAGTCATGAGTTGTCTGTAGTCATTTCCCTAATGTCAGAATTTAGATTGTAATTGGACAGAACAGTGATTCTCAAAGTGATGCTTCATGGAATAGGGCTGATCCAAAACCCAAACTTTGCTTTTTAGAATTTTTAAAACTCCTTTAAGCGGTAGTTGGTTGAAGCAATGGATGCAGAATAGATGTGGAAGGCTGAGTGGTTTGCCTTTGATCGGCTATTGACAGCTGAATGTAACTTTTCAGTTCCTTATTTCAGATATACATGTTCCCAAAAGACAAAGACAGGACATTCCTCTGTCTGCTCACACCCGGGCACTGCCAATGCTAGTATAAACACAAGATATGGGCATGGCAATATCTTTTTTAATAACAGGATAATAAAACCTGCCATCTCCAGATAACAGTGGAGATTATTCCAGAGAGGTCACACAAGTTTTATAAATCAACTAGCTTGGGGACCCGGGTAATTACAGAAAGGTATTAGTTGGTCTTTAGCAGTTATTTATGTGGCTCGCAGTGGTGTCAGGAAGTTTGTGAAGACACTGCAAGTCCCATCATCCATGGTCCACCCTCCTCCAAACAGCACCAGGATGTAGAGTGGGTCATGGAGGCTCTGTCTGCCAAGTTTGGCTGTGATCCATCATTATTGGGAGTTGCAGTGGTATCATGGAATTACTGAAGGTACTGCTAGCCCCATCATCCATGGTCCATCCCCATCATTTGTTAGAACTGCAGCAGGATGTAGATGTGTGTCACCTTTTTTGAGTACTCTGTGTCTGCAAGTTTGGGCCTGGTCTGTCATTTGTAGGAGCTGCCAAGCCAGCAGTTTTCTGTGGGAAGTGAATTGGGTGAAGGTACTGCAAATCCCATCATTTGTTGCCCATCCTGCCCTAAACTGTACCAGGTTGTAGCAAGCGGTGGGCCATTGGGCCATCTGTGTGCCAAGTTTGGTCCTGATCCGTCATTGGTGTGGGCCACAATGCTCTAAGGAATTGAGTTAAAGTACTGCAAGTCCCGTCATCCATGTTCCATCCTCCCTCAAACTGCACCAGAATGTAGAGTGGGTCTTGAGTGGGTTCTGTGTGCCAAGTTTGGTCTTGTTCTGTCATTGTTGGGAGCCGCAAAGTGTTTTGGCTTTAAACTCCCACCATGCCTGACTGCCTTAGGCCTTTTCCTAACCCCTCTCTGCCACTTTAGAGTGTCGGAGTGTTGGTGGTGCTGGCCAATCAGAGGCGTTATGCAAATAATCCCACAGTGGCAATGAATCAGAAAGCAGGCACATATCCACAAACACCTCCGCATACATACAAACATTCTCTTTTATTATATGTATAGATAGAGTTAGCCGGCTGGGCATGACAAGTCATGAATAATTGGAAAGGTTGTATTTGATATTTGTGAGACATCCTCATGAGAAATTCTAACCCAAACCCTTTTCCTGTATTATTTATTATTTATTTATTTATTTTAATTATTTATAACCCGCCCTTCTCCACCCCCGAAGGGGGACTCAGGGCAGCTAACAACAGGCAGTGATACATATACAATCATTAAAATAATCAACTGCACCATAAAAATACATTAAACAGATTAAAAACCAATTACAAATACACATAGTTAAAATACACAAATCCACAAAGTCCAAGTTTCGTAGTCTCAAATTTGTCCAAAGCCAGTCACAGTCCATTTTCAACACCGTCATTGTTTTATTGTCCATCTGCTCCCAATATCTAACCAAACGCCTGGTCCCATAGCCACGTCTTCAACTTTTTCCTAAAGGAAAGGAGGGAAGAAGTTGACCTAATTTAGCTGGGGAGTGAGTTCCACAGGCGAGGGGCCACCACCAAGAAGACCTTGTCCCTCGTCCCCACCAAACGTGTTTGCGACAAAGGTGGGACCAAGAGCAGGGCCTCCCTGGAGGATCATAAATATTATGTGGGTGATGTACTAAATGACAGCATTAACCATGAGTCATAATTTATACAGAGATCACAAGGGGACTTGGAACAGCTTGTTTCCTACTGTATTATAGTATTAAACAGGTGTCAATATATTTTTACTTCCTAAAATGTGAATGTGACATGCAATATAAACACAGGTAAATCATTTCAACCATATCTCAGAGGAAGGAGAGCTGGGTTGTTGTGCAGAGAAGTGAGGGTCCTGGGAGAAAAGCCCTTCTTTCAGCCCCACGTCTTCCCACCAGGACCCTCACCCGAGTATAAGCCGAGGGGGGCTTTTTCATCCTAAAAAAACTAGACTTATACTCGAGAATATACAGTATGTTCATAATGTTGGGGATGCAATCCAGGTGTAAACATGACATTCATTAATTCTTCATATCTATCATCAATCTGTCTGTCTATCTATCTATCTATCTATCTATCTATCTTATACACACAGCCTGAAGACAATTTATCCAATATTTTGAATAATATTGTGCACAAGACAAAGTTTTATACATTGAGCTACCAAAAAGTAAAGCTGTCATTATCTTAACCACTCATGTGGGCAATTTTGGATTTTGGAGGTTGTCAGATTTTAGAATTCTGGAAAAGGTATATTCAACCTATATTTAAACAATGAGCACTCAGGAAAATGGATTCATTGGTGAATGGATGGCATTATCCATTGTTTCTCAAACTCTCAAGGTGGATGATCCATTATATTTTCAAGTGGAAAGAGATATGAATTTCTACTTCTCCATGCCATCCCAACACAAATTCATGCTCCTTCTGATTTAGTATGTGTCTTTCTGTCTGAAAATGTAGATAATCATGTCTATTTTCTTGATCTTGTGATGAAAGTCATTTAAAACTAAATCCTCATTTGTCATTTCAGAAGGGGATCACCTCCAATTCAACTTTGCAGGACCTTAAAGGAACAGTGGAGACGTTGATGGGGAGCCTTGGGGACCTTCTCAGAGAGGTAGGGCTGGTGATCATTCTCTCTCATTTGCTTCTGTTACTGATTCGATCATACTGAGGGATTCAAATTACTGTGTTCTTGGAGAGCACTAAAATCAATGACCATATTTGCATGTCATGCTAAACCAACAATAAGTACTACAAACATTTTACAAATGAGAACGGCCATGTAGGAAGAAATTCTCAGGCCCACATTTTGCAGTGATAACAAATTTGGACTTGTGAGTGAATTCAAATGCAGTTCTGTACCACAGTCTCAATTTTCAGAGAATTTTGCAGTCTAGTTCACAGAAAAATGTGCACAAAAAGCCTGTTAAGAAAAGGATGAAATAACATGCATCTGTTAATAGAAATTATGGTCAAAAATGCATTATATTTTAGAAAAACTGCTTGTAAATACTATATGGGAAAACTGTGTGAAAAACATATTAAAGAAGGGAAGGCAACGGAAGAAGAACAAATAAAAGAAGTGATGACAAAATGGGCAAAAATAGTAGGGCATACGATTAACTTAAACAAATGGGAAGAAGTATGGACAAAAAAACTTAAGTATGCGTACGCCACTGAAATCAAAGAGAATTGGTTTAAGTTATTCTATATGTGGTACATGACCTCAGAAAAAATGGCCAAATACAGCAAGGGGAAATTAAGTAAAAAATGCTGGAAGTGCGGAGAAAACACAGGAACGTTCTTTCACCTGTGGTGGGAATGTAAAATAATCAAAAAGTTCTGGTGGGAAGTCTATAAAAAGATGGAAGAAATTCTTCAAGTAAACTTTGACTTTAAACCAGAGTATTTTTTATTGGGGATCTTGGATTTCCAAATAGACAAAAACAATGATAAAATTTTCTTTTACCTTGCCACGGCCACAAGAATAAGCTTTGCATGGATGTAGAAATCGAAAGAAACGGCTACGACTTATGGATGGATAGAGAAGGCTCTCGATATTATGAATATGGATTTACTGATGCAAAAAAATGCCTAAAATAGGTCAACTTCAAACAAAACAAATTGGAGTAATTTCATCTATTTCTTTTTTTAAAAAAATTACACACATATATAAAATGGAATAATAAATCCAAAGGACCAAGCGCAAACCGTAGTGGTAAAACTATCTAGGACAAGATTAAGGAATGCAATAGCTATCACAAAGTGATCAGGAAGTCAAAAGAATGTTTTCTATGTTGGGTGGGGTGAGGTTGTCTAGGGCAGTGTTTTCCAACCTTTTTTGAGCTGCGGCACACTTTTAACATTAAAAAAATCCGGGGGCACACCTCCAACCAAAATGACACAAAATGACAATCTAACACAGTAAAGAACTGCTGGGGTTGGTGGCCTGCTGGGAGCAGCTGCTGGGAGTGCCGGCCGGGAGCGGGCGGAGCCAGGCCGTGCCATGCCCCGCCCTCCCTGGCTTCAGCTCTCCACAGCTTCGCCAGCCTTGAGGGGGCAGTGCCAAGGCCAGCATTGTGCTGGCTCTGCCACTCCTGGCTTGGCACTGCCCCCTCAAGGCTGGCGAAGCTGTGTAAGCGCTGAAGCCGGGGGGTGGGGGAGGGCACCATGCCCTGCCCCCTCCCCTGGCTTCAGCTCTCCCACAGAGGAGGAGCATGAGTGGTGGACGGGCTTCAGTGGACGGGGCTCCTACTCCGCACGGCTTCAGCAAGCGAGGGGCGAGAGTCATGGTGAGAGTCATGGCTGATTGGAGGCTGGCTGGGGAAACGGCCGAAGGAGGCGGCGCCCCGGCCCCTTCTTCTTTTTCTTTGCCGCCGCCTGGCTCTTCCTCCTCCTCCCCCAAGCAGCAAGAGTTCGGCAGGAGGAGGGGGGGAAGGAAGGGGGCAGAGAGCTTTTCTCGCGACACACCTGATGATCGCTCACGGCACACTAGTGTGCCACGGCACACTGGTTGAGAAACACTGGTCTAGGGCCACATTCCCGGTGTAGCCTCCCCAAACATAGGTGGTACCTAAATTTCCTACTTGACAGATGCAACTGTATTTTGGGTTGCAAAGGTCGACAATAAGCTACACAAAATTGGCTGGAAGCTCACTCCAACCCAGGCTGGCTTCGAACTCATGACCTTTCGGTCAGTAGTGATCTTAATGCAGCTGACACCCAGCCAGCTGCGCTACAGTCCCGGTGCTTTGGAAATGGAAGCATATTAGTTTGACTTGGGTGTTTTGAGCCAGGTTGTTTTTCAAGCTCGCTGAACTTAAAGGGAGGAGGAATGAAATTATGCTGCCTGTTCTTTCCTGAGCAGATGAGCTAACTCTCTTTGTTCTGGCTGAGCTTTTGTGTAAAAGACTTTCTTTTCCTATGTTATAATCCCACCCAAATTTTGAAAGTAGATGTTTTAATCAAAAAGGGAGATAATGAAGAAGAGAAAACTTATTGTTTTTTCCCCCTTTCTTTTTCTCGTTTCCTTATTGTTCACAAATGTTACAGCATTTCAGCCCTGAACTATAGTAATCTCTTGGCTGAGCCGCCTCGGGTTACTCGAGGTGGTGGAGAATTTTAGTTTTGTGGAAAAATGAGGGAGGGAGAAGAGGAAGGAGGAGGAGGAGCACATTTCTTCCTCTCCAGCCCACATCTGCCCCCATAAAGAGATGGCCTTCGTTGACTTTTAAAATGTACAGTTCTCTTCTTGGTTGAAAAATACAACTATTTGAACGTCAGCAAGTTAAACAACTGTAAAAAGTTTCCCCCGAACTTTCTAGTTACAGCTGCTTCCTGTTACATGATTTGGATGCCAGTAGTCTTTCTTCTTCTACCCTTTCTTCCTTTTCTTTTTGTCTCATGTAAAAATAAATAATAATTATAAAAAGGCAAAACCATATGACGTCCCTTTACTGGTGGGATTGCACAATAGTCTTGCTGAGGAATGTGATTTTTCTTTGGCTCCCCAACCACAGCCAGTACTGTTCCTCTTTTTCCAATGCAAGTTCAAAAACCGAGGCATTTTTTGCTTTGCCCAGTGACATGGAAACCATCCTTCAGCATGCTTTTCTTAGTTTATTGAATTTCCTGTGACAAAAGGACAGAGGAATGGGTGCCTAATTCCTTCGTTTAATCTCCCTCGGGTGTGGAGTTAGCCGCAGTGCCATCTGTCTCGGGGTGGGTGGGTGAGATGAGGGACAATAGTGCCTCCAGACATCACTAATGTGCATATGCTAATGTATTTAAATGTATGCAAATTCTAAACTCTCCCGTTTCCAAAGACAGAGGTTTAGTGTGGTTCTATAAGACTATTAAAAAAACCTATAAAATGGGTCAAACAAAAACTGGATAGCTGAGAACCGTAGGTTGTTATTCATGCCATGTTTTGCACGTCTCTCCTTGAAATAAAGTTGATATGAAATTACTCCTCTAGGAAGTGCAAAAATTAAGAAACTCCCAAACCAAACTGTGGCAGGTATGGGGACTGATTTGTGAACAGAATATTGTTCCTGGCTTCCATACTGCCCCCAACAGTCTTGCAGGCTGCTTGCCCGCTGCATCATTTGTCAGAGCTGGGATGAAGCCAAGTGGGCTCTCTAGAACTCGGCATCTGCCAGCAAAATTCAAAGCATCACCACCACATTTCTGCTGCAGGAATCACCACATTTGAAAGGAAGCAGACTAGCAAATTCTCCATAGCTTTTGGTTTTCCTTATTCTGATGACAGTTAATATATCATCACCAGGTTCTGAGAAACTGCTTATTATCATTATTTATTTATTTATTTATTTAAAACTTTTATATCCCGACCTTCTCACCTCTGAAGAGGGACTCAGACCAAGCAGCAGCAAGTGCTCACATACAGCAAGAATTCAATGCAGTTGATACAAATTAAAACATCAAATACAACAATACAAACCTCAGCACATCCTACAACAATATAAAGTTAAAATACATATAGATAAAATGCATTAAAACCAAATCGCCAGATAAAATCAAATTCAACTCAATCCGTATATGTGGTCATTAATTAACTAAAAACAGTCTCGGTCTTTATTCTGGGAATGCTTCCTTCCAAAGCCAGGATTTCACTAGCCTCCTAAAGGACAGGAGGGAGGGGGCAGATCTGATCTCTCTCGTGAAGGAGTTCCATAGTCGAGAGGCCACCACAGAGAAGGGCCTGTCTCTCGTTCCCGCCAAGCGCGCTTGCAAAGGTGGCGGGACCGAGAGCAGGGCCTCTCCGGAAGATCTTAGCATCCTTGATGGTTTATAGAGGAGAACACGTACCGACAGGTAAACTGGGCTGAAACTGTAAAGGGATTTATAGGTTAAGACCAGCACTTTGAATTGTACTCAGAAACTAATTGGCAGCCAGTGGAGCTGGTGTAGCAAGGGCATTGTGCACTCCCTGTATCCCTCTCCTGTCAATACCCTGGCTGCTGAACGTTGGACTAATTGCAACTTCCGGGCAGTCTTCAGAGGGAACCCCACGTAGAAAGCATTACACTAGTCTATTGGATGCTTCACTTTGCCTAATAGTAGCCTTTGACAGGTAGCGATGTGGGTAAATGCTCAGGTGGATTCCTTTTTTGTTGTTGCTATAGTTGAATCCTGAATGTATTTTCCTCTTTGTTTGTGAACTATAGTTGGTGAGCATGAAAAGCTGGAGTGACATGAGACAGGAGGTGAAGTTCCTGACCAGTGTGAATGCCACCAGCTCTTCTGCTGAAATTTACCAGGCAGTATCCCGAATTGTTTGCGGCCATCCTGAGGGAGGGGGATTGCAGATCAAGTCTCTCAACTGGTATGAAGACAACAATTACAAAGCTTTCTTTGGAAGTAACAGTACTGAAGACGATGCAGCTGATTTCTACGATAATTCTACCAGTAAGTAGAACTCACTGAGAATGTCCAGATGTTTTATTTTGACACATTGTCAAAATCCCTTTAGTGATCTAAGATGTAAGAAGCAGCAGGAAACAGGGAGGTGGGTTGCCTATATCTTAAAACATATGATTGGACCAAGTTGGACCAAGGCGGGTCAGTGCTGCTCGTGTTATTGGACCTCACGGCAGCATTTGACACAGTTGACCATTCTCTATTGATCCACCGTTTACCCATGACGGGAGTTAGGGGGTCCGCCCTTAAATGGGTGGCCTCCTTTCTCCAAGATCAGGGACAATGGGTGGAGAGAGGAGGGATGGTCTCAGAAAGGGTCCCCCTTACTTGTGGGGTCCTCCAAGGGGCTGTCCTCTCTCCTCTATTATTTAACATCAATATGCGTCCACTTGCCCAACTGGTACGTAGTTTTGGTCTGGAGTGTCATCAGTACACTGATGACAACCAGCTGGTGCTGAGGACGGAAGGCCGGTTGGACTCTGTACCTGATTATTTCCATCAGTGCCTGGAAGCCGTGACTGAGTGGCTATGGGCCAGCAGGTTGAAGGTGAACCCGTCGAAGACAGAGGTCCTGTGGCTGGGGCGAGCTCCGGCTGCCAATAATGGACGGTGAGGTGGTTAGCCCATCACCTCTGGTTAAAAGCCTGGGGGTCCAACTGGACCCTATTCTGACAATGGAGGCTCAGGTCTCCACCGTGAGCAGAGCAGCGTTTTTCCATCTGCGCCAGGCAAGGCGGCTGGCGCCCTACCTTTCCGGTGACGACCTAGCCGCGGTAATCCAAGCCACGGTCATCTCGAGACTGGACTACTGTAACGCCCTTTACATTGGCCTTCCTTTGTCGGTAATCCGGAAACTGAAGATAGTGCAAAATGTTGCGGCTCGACTGCTGGCTGGAGTGACACTATTGTGCCACATCACTCCAGTCCTACAGCGTTTGCACTGGCTTCCCATCGAGTACCGGATTGCCTACAAAGTGTTGGTGTTAACCTTTAAGGCCTTGCATGGTCTGGGGCCAGTGTATCTGAAGGACAACCTTTCCCTGCACATTCCCCAGAGACCACTACGGTCCATGGATCAAAACCTACTGGAGGTCCCATCACTTAAGATCTGCCACTTGTCATCGACGTGGCAGTGCACGTTTTCTGCAGTAGCGCCTACCCTTTGGAACGCCCTCCCGGAGGAGGCACGAGCAATAACTGATCTACAGTCCTTTTGGAAGGCCTGTAAGACCAACCTGTTCCATCAGGCATTCAATCTCTAAGGCTGTGATTCCTACTCTGGTCTTAATCTGTTTTTATTATGTTTTAAAGTATGTTGTGTCTGTGTTGTTCATTGCTATGAACCACCCTGAGCCTTTTTGGGAAGGGTGGCATATAAATCAAAATAATAAATAAATAAATAAATATCTTTCTCTTAAAGCACCCTACTGCAATGACCTAATGAAGAAACTGGACTCCAGCCCACTATCCAAGATTATATGGAGAGCTCTGAAACCTTTGCTTGTTGGCAAAGTCTTGTACACCCCAGATACACCAGCAACAAGGGCAGTCATGTCTGAGGTAAGCACCCAGAACTCAATCCCAGTTTACCACCTTTTATCTGGAAATTACTACTACTAGCCAAAAAACTTCCTTTATACTTTTGCTGCTGAAAGCTGCCTATGCCCATGTAATTTATATTTGTTAAGGAAGGGCCATAACTTAGAAATCAAGTCCCATAGAGTTTGGAAGCGTTACTGCACAGTACTACAACTTAAAAATATTACTGTGTGAGCAGTATGTCCATAGCTAATGTGATCTGGGAGTTTCTGGGAGCTATCATTGAAAAATTCCCAAGATTTTCTGGCGCAAAGACACATTCGGTTCCGTCTTCAGCAGCTCCAGTTTAAGGATCTCAGGCAGCAGCGGTGTTGGGATTCTTGCCCTGAAATATTGTGTGCGTTTCCATGCATACAGATACATAGAGGGGCCTAGTGAGCGGAAATTTTCTGGAGGAGGGGAAGTTAAAATGAGTCAGAAATCATTAGGGGCCTAGGTTGGTCATTGTTTGTTTATGCAACACTCTTTGACATCCACAAGGCACTGGGTCACATGCTGCATTTGCTGACCCAAGCAATTTCTTAAGAACAGCCAGTGCTTTGCAGTTTTAAGCAATACAATGATTTAAAATTAGTGTGTTTTTTTTCATATCTCCCCTTCTCTTGTATTTTTAGCAGTGAGAATCTGTACAGACTGTTCTTTGACCCGAAGAGGAGTATCCAAATAAATCAGAACTTGGAGGCATTTGTTTTTTGGGAGCTACAACTCCCAGAGGTCTCAATGATAGTGACTGATAAATTCTAGTTGTTCTAGTTTTAAAAATTCTGCCAAAATTTATTTTGTTGACTGAAGACAAGAAAGACAAAGAGAGAGATGTTCAAATTCGTCTTTGGTGTTTTAACGTATGGGATAAAATGCCAAGGTTGTGGACTTGGAGAGATAAAACTATTGCCAATCCATAAGAAAATAATTTCTCGCCTGGTTGTTCAGCGATTTTGTGGTTTTGATAGTGACCTTTACCCCCTTTGCTAACCTGACAGGTAAACAAGACGTTCCAGGAGCTTGGTGTCTTCCGTGATCTTGGAGGGATGTGGGAAGAGATAAGGCCAAAGATAAAAGCTTTCATGGAGGAAAGCTCGGAAATGGATCTGGTCCGGGTCAGTATGCCATAACTAGTTGCTTCTCAGGTGACATGGAATAGAAAAGGTCCTGTTTACAAGAAGTGACTTAAATGTGTTTATTTTAGGAATATGGTTGCCACTTTGTCTGTTAGGAAGTACATACATGTTTGTGTAGCAGCTCATTTCTTGTGACCAGCCTACTTGTGTTGAGGATTTCTTGCCTGAGCAATGTCATAATGTCCTGGGATAGAAGGAGAAGGTTCTTTTATCTCCCTCTGTCTAGCCCAGTGTTTCCCAACCAGTGTGCTGCGGCACACTAGTGTGCCGTAGCGATCATCAGGTGTGCCGTGGGAAATTGGGACCTTTCTTCCCCCTCCTAGCAGCTCTTTCTCCCTCTTTCCCTCCCCAAAGATCCTCCCCGAGGCAAAGGAAGGGCTTCTCTGAATGCCAGGGCCAGACCCGCCTTGAGGAAGCCTTCAGGAGCCTCAATGCAGGATGGCTCCAGCTCCCGCTCAGGGCTGCATCAGCCTCCCGATGCTCCCAGGTTCGCTCACTGCCCAATTCACTGATGTGGAGCTTCCAGCTTTGGCTGTTCTTGCGAGAAATCCAAGCCAACGTGAAAACGCCAACTCAATCACGTCCGCCCAGTGCTCTGCTTTTGCGGAGGGAGGCAGCAAAAGAGGCCACACAAATCTATGAAACGTATAGACTACCCATTCACAGGTTTCCAAGAAACAAATTGAGCCTCTCTGCTTGGATTTTTTTTTTACTATTTTACTGGATTTTTTGAGAGCCCCCCCCCCCCCCCAAGGAACTGTTTATAACAGCTTCATAACATCTATAGTTAACTGGAAGCAAGTTTCATTCAGGGTGAAATTTCACAAGGGTCTGGAGAACAAGCCCTATGAGGAGCGGCTTGAAGAGCTGGGCATGTTTAGCCTGAAGAAGAGAAGGCTGAGAGAAGACATGATAGCCATGTATAAATAAGTATGTGAGAGGAAGTCATATATATGTTGTGTTCATCGAAACAGGTCCAGGTTTCACACTGAGTGTATAAATACATTTAAAAACATATTAACTATATGTATTACTGTGTTAGAGTGACATTTTGTGTCATTTTGGTTGATGGTGTGCCCCAGGATTTTGTAAATGTAAAAAATGTGCCGCGGTTCAAAAAAGGTTGAAAAACACTGGTCTAGCACACTGCTTCTTAAACTGTGGGTCCCAATGCTAAATGGGGGGGCTTTGCTCAATGTTGGGGTCATAAAAAAATGGCAACAGTAAAAACTTTCTGATGGCACTCATTTACAAAAATCTGTTATCAACAACGTACAGTGTTCACAGTGGAGTCTGCAGAAACTGTTACGGCTATACTCCACAAAAAGGGAAACCCACCTGTTTAGCAAACCGTGCAAATGCTGGTTTATTATCAATCAGTGCTTGATAGTTACCTATTTTATATACCTGTACAGTAGGCCTGGATAGGTTTTTCGTATCTTGATCAAATTCGTATTAAATTTGATTCTAAATTACTTATGAAGTGTTTCTGAACCGCTGTAAGCAACCCGGAAGTAATGATCAAATTCGAAGCCACCTCCGCCATTTTGCGGAAAGGAATAGCCATTTCTGGAAAGGGTTTTACCTTCCCTGGCCCACTGCCGGACGCGTCCTCTTCGTCGGCCAGAGCTGTGGCTTTGGCGAGCTGCCTGGGGGCGGGTGGGGGTCGGCGTTTTGCAGTGTGTGCGCTCCTCTCACTGGCGGGTGAGCACACCCAGGAGCACGTCGCCAGGTGCGGCGCGGGGCTGGCACCTTGGGCCTTGTTGCGGGCCAGGTGTGCGGGGCCGGGCATAGGCCGCTGTTTTTCCATCACACGCTCTTTTCCTAGGCGAGCGCGCGCGCCCTGTAGTGCGTCGCCGGGCAGGGCATGGAGCTTTCAAACCAGGGCCGTTCAGAAGCGGATTTGAAAGCCCAGGTCTTCCCTCCGCTTCTGAACGACCTTGTTCAGAAGCAGAGGGAAGATCTTGGTGTTCAAACCCAGTTTTCGCAGGTTTTCGTGCATTGCGCATGCATGGGCGCCATTAACGAAACCATTCCAAATTTTGAAATATTTCCAATTTCATTTCGAAATTTTCACGGAGTTTTTCGGAAGTCCACCAGATTCGAAGGGCCAGCACCCCCTACATCCACAGCGAGTTTTGAACCATTTTAATGGATCAACCAGGCCTACTATACAGTGTTCCCTCATTTATTGCTGAGGTTAGGTTCCAGGACCTCCCGCAATAAGTGAAAAACCGCGATATAGGGATGCTCTAATTATTTTAATATTTATACATTATTTTAGTAGTTATACACAATTTAAATCTTTATAAACTTAAAATAAATTGGAGGAAAGGAAGGAAAGGCCCTTCAAGGCTGGAGGGAGGGAAGACTGAGGAGGGAAAGCGCCTTGGTGAGTGGCGGTGGCAAAACCCCACAAACAGCGAAAATACCCTGATATATATTTTAATCTAATATTTTTGAAATCCACGAAACAGCAAGTCTGTGATAAGCGAACCGCAAAGTAGCGAGGAAACACTGTACACAAGTGGTTGTAAAAATATGTCTCAGTCAGAAAGGGGTCCTGAGTGAAAAAGGTTGAAGCCCTGCTCCAGACAACAGTTCTTCTCTTCATAATTTCTCGATGTGCCAAGCAGTCTGATTTGTTGTGCACAACACACAGACCGTGGCCGTGTATAAATCAACCTCCCTCTCCTCCCACATGGCTGCTGCGACTGTACACCTGCCAAGGACATGGCTCAGATGAATGCGAAATGAGGGGGATATTCAAGTTTAGGCAGGCTTCACATTTTGTTATGCTGAGCGCCGCTCTAATCACATTACATGGGGCTCTGAACTCGGGAAGAATGTGATTAAATATTACCTCACCCGCTGTAATGCAGGAAAGAGGTTCAGATCCCGGCACATTTGTCACTACCCAACCTTTGTTGAAGTGACCAGTAGATTTAATTAGGCATTTGGGATAGTGGCATTTGGTGATCTTAATCTTTAATATTGCAGGACAGGCTGAAAACCACCCAGGCCAATATCAACTGAAGCATTTAGTCTGTTTGATATTTAAGGAGCCAGGTTTTTTTTGTTTATTTTTTTTTGTAAAGAGTTATTTGTTAACTCTTATAAGAGGATACTGAGTTCAATTTCCATAATAATAATAATAATAATAATAATAATTATTATTATTATTATTTGTACCCCACCACCATCTCCCCAACGGGGACTCAGGGCGGCTTACATGAGGCCAAGCTCATCAACACAACAACATAATAATATCAATCAATGACTGGGAAGAAAAAAAGAGGGAAATCCCTCCTTTCATGATACGAGGGCGCATCAATAAGTCCATGACTTTTTGAATGAAACACAGGTTTTTGGATAAAAAATCATTTTATTTTTCAACGTAGTCTCCTTTGAGCTCTATACACTTTGTCCAACGTTTCTCCAAATGTTTTTATCCCTTCCAAAAAATAAGATTTGTCGAGGTCATCAAAATAAGTATTTGTTTGTGAGATGATTTCATTGTTGGAGTCAAATCTCTTTCTGCCGAGCCATTTCTTCAGGTTTGGAAACAAGAAATAGTCACTCCGGGCTAAATCCGGAGAATAGGGTGGATGAGGAAGCAATTCGTATCCCAATTCATGGATTGTTGCCATGGAAACTCCACATGTGTGCACCCTTGCATTGTCCTGCATTGTGAGCAAACGCGGCACTCATCTTGCAGAAAGCTTTCTCATACCCAAGTGATCATTTAAAATTGAAACCACTGAGCCATGTGAGATGCCTATGGCTTCCACAATCTCTTGCACTTTCAATCTCCAATTGGCCAACACCATATCGTGAATTTTTTCAATTGTTTCGGGTGAAGAGAACTCAACTGGGCGTCCAGAACGTTCGCCATCTTCTGTGCTTGTACGGCCGCAATGAAATTCAGTAAATCACTTTTTTTACCATTGAAATTGATGGTGCAGAGTCCCCATAGTATTTATCAAGCTTAGCTTTGGTTTGAGTGATGGTTTTTTTCCGCAAAAAATAATGCTTAATGAGCACACAAAATTCACTTTTTTCCATTTTCTCCTCAAATCATTCGGTAGTCTGCTATCAATGGCTGTCAAACACAAACTAAATGATGCAGCTTGTTCAACTGACAGATGCGTGTTGACAGGAGCAGTGTTACCCTTTCAGTTAAGAGGCGGGAAATTCAAAAAGTCACGGACTTATTGACCCGCCCTCGTATCATTAATCAAAGTTTAACTACTCACATATATTCCTTTGGAAAACCTAAGAACTTGTATACATCCAGACAGGCAAGGCAGATGTTTTGCTTAACCTGCAGTCTGAGGATGCACCTGCAGCACTTTAACTGCCATTGTTCAATGCTATGGAATTCTGGGAGTTGCAGTTTTACAAGCCTTCTCTGCCAGATAGTGCATTGAGTTATGACAGTTAAAGTGGTGTCAAACTGCAGTAATTCTGTAGTGTAGGTGCACTCGGAGTTTGCCTAGGAAAACTTTCCAGCCAGCTCCCTCCCGCTTGGCAACCACACCGATTTTCAGTTGTGACAGAGCGGGAAAGATGTTCGGGTTGTAGCATTCTCAAAAAACAGAGCTATTTGTTTGGCGATCACAGGAACACAAAATGTACTACTGTGAAGTTTTGTTCCAGAGAGAATGCAAACCGGGTTCTCCAGTTGATGACCTGTTTTTTCCTCAGCTGGACAGCATCCGTTGTTTATGTCTTCCTTCCTTTCCCAACCCTGTGCAGATTGATAGTGAGGAAGAGAAATGGGTAGACCGTGGTATGATATTATAGCTTGTTCCAAAGTCTAACAGGGCAGGCGCCAAATAACCCTGGGTGTTAGCAGTGACTGTACATCTGGCAACCGGTTATACATCCACACTAAATGAGAATGTTTTCATGCTATTTTTATTTGTTTGTTTATTCTATGGGTTAGTCACTCAGTAACCTGGTCTGTCTGTTGAACCACTGAAAATCATTCAAACATAATATCTATAAAATATAATTGTTTAAAAAATCTAGAAACCAAAAGTAGGATGGGAGAAAATTAGCTAATGATATATAGCCAAAAAGCTATGAAAAGGTAAAACATAGCCCAAAATGTAATAACAATATGGAGACTGATGCATCGCTGTCAATATTTAAATCAGGGGTCGGGAACCTTTTTGTCTCAGAGAGCCATGAAAGCAAAATATTTGGAAATGTATTTCAGTGAGAGCCCTATAATATATATTTTAAGACTGAATTCAACTAAATGTGAGTATATTTGTGAGGAAAGGGTTCCCCCGGCAGAATGACGGGACACTTCAGACCTGGCTCTGCAAAAGGCATGCTCAGGACTCTGGGAAGGAAGAGAAGACTGAAGGAAGGGGGAAAGAAAGAAAGACAGAGGAAATAAAGGAAGGAGGGGGAGACAAAGAAAGAAAAGAAGAACGAACTATGGAAAAGGAAGAAAAGAAAAGCAGGAGAGAGACAAGGAGGGAAAAAGAAAGAAGGAAATTGGAAGGGTGGAAATGAAAGGGTGGGGGAAAGGGTCTCCCCTTCCTTCCTTCCTTCCTTCCTTCCTTCCTTCCTTCCTTCCTTCCTTCCTTATTGATGCATAAGAACACAGAGAGAGACTGACAGCTGTTAAGCAAGACCTTTGTGTGTGTCTTTCTGCCATTCCTGCCAGGATATCTATGTTGTGTTCATCAAAACAGGCCCAGGTTTCACACTGAGTGTATAAATACATTTAAAAACATATTAACTATATGTATTACTGTGTTAGAGTGTCATTTTTTGTCATTTTGGTTGGTGGTGTGCCCCAGGATTTTGTAAATGTAAAAAATGTGCCGCAGCTCAAAAAAGGTTGAAAAACACTGTCCTACAGTATTATTACCCAGTAGTGCCAAATCACTCTTTGCCTCATCTGAGAGCAAAGAGTCTTTTGGACTGGGCTGCCCATAACAACAAGGATCTGCATCAGATTCTTTCTTCCTGTAAGCTCTCTCAGTACAGATTTTGCTTGTTTGTTTTCGGTAATCTGGCATCATAGTTTCCTAGAGATGCTGTGGGAGGCTGCCACCTCATGGGCAAGAATCATGATCGTGCTAAGTGAGCTTCTTTGAATAGAGATCAGCATACAGATTTTTAAAACTCTCTTCCAAGCCCATGTCTACCCTCTGTTGTAGTATTGAGTGGATCCATACTGCATAACAATACCAGTTTCATCCCACTGCAATTGCCATTACTAGAGAATTGCTCCTTACTAGAGAATCCTGGGATTTGTTGTTTGGTGATGTGCTACAGCTATCCAGCAGAGCATTTTTTGATTTCAGGATTTCAGAAGATGTAACTGTGACCGTTAACATGGGATCCATGCTATATAAACATTGTTGTGTAGATACATCCTTTGTCACAGGACAATACTTTCCTGTAATAAGGGTCTCATAGCTTAAAATCATGCCAAGGTATTTCAACTTTTATTTTAAAAATTGTGAGGTTTTATGGGAATTAAGCTAACCTTTTTAAATTGTGGAAATATAACGAAATATTACATGTATATAAATGATATACGGAACATCAATATACATTATTAAATATTCTGAAATGGGAACTCCAGACAAGATATTTTTGCTGAGTGTGTAAATGCATAAAGCAGAAAGAATAGTCAAAGTAGCCTAGTGAGTCTCAAGAGGGTTTGTTGGGAGCAGGGAATAAGATCTTGCTAAAAGCAGGTTGAGATAACTAGAGTTCAGATAGCCCAAGGCCCAAGACCAAGGCCCCTTCCACACAGCTGTATAAAATCCGCATTGAACTGGATTATATGTGTCGTGATCCAGACCACCTTAAGAAGCCACGCACAGTAAAGTTAGCAGTTACAGTTTATTCACAAGAGTTCCAAACTTCCCCACTGCGTCTCAAGTGCGCCTAAAGGCACAGCAAGTTGATGAAGAAACCCAACAGAAAGGAAACCTCAAGTTCTGACTTCTTCACAAAAGGAATTGAGGCTGTGAGAGTGTGCACATTCAGTCCGAAGTCACAACCAGCCAGGCAGATTGCAAAAGAAGTAGAAGCGTCAAACAGTCCTTTAGTTAAGCCGGGAGGAATGCAGACGGAGTAGGATTGTCCAAACGGTCCTTTAGTCAAGCCAGGAGGAATGCAGACGAAGTAGCGAAGTCAGATCAAACCAGAGTCCCTAAACAGACGAGCAGCAAGATCTAGCACAGAAGGGATTTAAGGTGGAGCAGCCGGAGACAGGATACACAGATGCGGAAACCTAAGGGATACAATACCAATGTCCAGAATTCCACATCCACAGCCAGTCAAACAAACAGTCCAGCAGCAATCCAGAACAAGAGACAGCGGCCTGGATGGCAAGAACAACGCCTTGCCAGCTGCGACCAATGGTTAATTGCAAGCCCCCTTTATTCAGTCCTCCTTGGGGCTTAATTGCACCAATGCCATCTCTTTCAGCTGCCAGCATCTCCACCCGTGCTGCCCTCTGTCTCTCTCGCCAGGCAATACGTCTCCTGCGGCGACTTAACTCTCCCCAACAATCCCCATGAGTCCCATTCCCATTGCCCTATTCCCCATCTCCCATGAACCCCGCAAACGAATCACTGCTGGTGGGTTCCAAGCAGATATCCTGTATCTGTTGCACATCCGTCCAATTCATCTCACTAGAGTCTCTTTCAGTTCTTTGTGACCCCTCATCCCAACCTCCCATTGTCTGCTCCTTATCCCCACTCCCATCATCTGCCGAAAAACCCAGAAACGTTTCATCACCAGAAGAATCGCTAAGTAGTTCTCTTAATCTCTTCCTTTCTTGCTCCTCATCCGACTCTTGCTCATGAGTAGACCATTTTGCGTTTCTACCTACAGACTCTTCTCTCTCAGGCTCAACTACAACAATATGGGAGTGTGGACTCAGAGAATCCATGTTCAAAGCATATATTGTGGGTTGTCTGTCTTGATATTCTGGATAATATGGCTGTGTGGAAGGGCCCTGAGTGCTGAATAGAGAGAATAGATAGAGACAAGGGTTCACTTGCATGCTGATTAAGATGAATTTCTCCCAGTGTATCGGCATCTTTTTCAGTTAAGATGGAATAAACTTTTCCTTGAAAAAGTATTGTTTCCAGCTAAATCTGAAGATACCCCAGATTCTCACAACCAGAAATTGATACAGTTTGGAGGCATCCAGAAGAGAAGAATTAATAAAATATGACTTGTTTCACTTAATGTAAACATTCATGGAAGGGTTGGAAAAGAGATTAGGAACACCAAAATAAAAATTCTTACGCATTGTAATATATATTGCGAGTTTTTAATTATAGTGATGGAAGTAATCTCAGGGGTAGCCATGTTGACCATACAGAATTTAAAAATATATAAAAAGAGCAATAGCTTAGTTGGCCAACCAAAATGTGCTAAACATCCCTCAAACTTTCAGAGCTCCATTGCTTTCTTCATCAGGCAAAAGATATTTTTAAAACACACAGGAAAAGAAAAAGGACAGTGTTAGATTTGCAATGGTTTGTTTCATTCTGGTTGGCCTCTCTTCTGTGGATGCTGGATTTTGTTTTATTTAAATTGAAACAATTATGTAATAATTGTTTCGGGCCATACTCTCCCCTTTATTATTTAACATCTATATGCGACCACTTGCTCAGCTGGTACGTAGCTTTGGGCTGGAATGTCATCAGTACGCTGATGACACCCAGCTCATTCTGGGGATGGAGGGCAGGCCCGAAACCGTACCCGATAATTTCCATCTTTGCCTCGAAGCCGTTACTGGATGGCTGCGAGCCAGTAGGTTGAAGGTGAATCCAACGAAGACAGAGATCCTCTGGTTGGGTCGTCCGGGTGGTAGGGATATCCAGCTTCCGACCCTGGACGGTGTGGCGCTATGCCCGTCGTCTTCAGTAAAGGGACTTGGAGTTCTCTTGGACCCTCTGCTGTCAATGGAGGCCCAAATCTCCGCAGAGTGGTGTTTTTCCATCTTCGTCAGGCTAGGAGTCTGGCCCCTTACTTGTCTCGGCATGACTTGGCCACGGTGATCCAAGCTACGGTCATCTCAAGGTTAGACTAATGCAACGCTCTCTACATTGGCCTGCCTCTGTAGGTGGCCCGGATACTCAAGCTAGTGCAGAATCACCGGTTTCGCAGGAGTTCCTGCGAGCTGCCACATTACACCAATTCTCGGGAACTGCACTGGCTTCCTATTGAGTACCGGATCACCTTCAAAGTGTTAGTCCTGACTTTCAAGGTCTTGTATGGTCTGGGGCCAGTGTATGGTCTGGGACCGCCTAACCCCATGCTGCCCCATGAGAACACTTAGATCTGAAGAGTGGTATCTTCTAGCCGTGCCCAATGTTAAACAATACCACCTAACTTCAACACGGAGAAGGGCATTCCCCATCATCGCCCCAGTTCTCTGGAATGCACTACCCCCAGAAATTTGGGCCTTGTGTAACCTGCTGGCCTTTTGGAAGTCCTGCAAGTCAGTCCTATTCCGGCAGGCCTTTGAGTTGTAGTGTGCTATCTCTTAGGAATCATGTTATCTCTTAGAAATTGTTTTATTCTTGTGGTTTTATTGCTGTTAATAGATTTATTGTTTTATTCTGGTGCTTGATGTAAGCCGCCCCGAGCCGGCTGGGAGTGGCGGCCAATAAATCTAACAAATAAATAATAATAATAATAATAATTGCTTGCAGAGATTTAGTTTTCCTACTTCCATGTTCTGTACATCAGTGAAGTACAACACGCTTGAGTCTGAAATTGGAAGATTTAAGAGTAACTGTAAACCGTTACTGACAACTCTATCCACTAGGCCTGGTTGGCTTTTTCATATCTTCATCAAATTCGTATTAAATTCGATTATAAATTACTTATGAAACATTTCTGAACCGCTGTAAGCAACCCGGAAGTGGATTACCAAATTCGAAGCTACTGCCACCATTTTTCGGAAAGAAATCATCAATTTCGGAAAGGGTTTTCCCTTCCCTGGTCCACTGCCGGGCGCCATTCAGAAGCGGAGGGAAGACCTGGGCTTTCAAACCCGGTTTTTGCAGGTTTTCATGCATTGTGCATGCACGGGCGCCATTAATGAAGCCATTTCAAATTTCGGAATACTTCTGAATATATTTTGAATTATTCTCGGAAATTTTCGGAAGTCTACCAGATTTGAAGTGCCAGCGCCCCCTACGTCCAAAGCGAGTTTTGAACCATTTTTTAAATTCAGGGTTTCCCAACCGCTGTTTCGTGGCACACTACTGTTCCGTGACGGATCATCTGGTGTGCAGCGAAACCGTCTCCCCCCCCCCCCCATTTCTTCCCCCTCCTGCCTGCTTGGGGGGGAGGACGAGGAGGAGGAAGGGCCAGGTGGCAGTGAAGAAGAAGAAGGGGCTGGGGCGCCGCCTCCTTCGGCCATTTCCCCCACGCGCCAGCCAGCCGGCCCATCCCACCTGCCAGGGTGGGCCTGGGCACCTCCGGGAGCCGAGTTTGGCTATCTCGCGTCTTCTGCCGAGCCTGGCAGGAGACGCGAGCCGGCCAAACCCGGCTCCCAGGCAGGGCCTGTTCCCCAGGCTCTCCCTCCGCTTGTGAGGGAGAGCCTGGGGAAACGGAGGAAATCTCGGGCCCTGGCTGCTTCCAAAGCACGCTTTGGAAGCAGCCAGGGGCCGAGATCCATCTCCTCCATTTCTTTGGGGGGAGCCTTTCTCCCGGTTCGCGGCTCCACCAAGCCCAGCGGAGCCGCAAACCGGGAGAACGGCTCCCCGCAGGACGCTCTTGGCCTCCCTCCGTCTCCCTGTCTATTTTCCCCAAACTCCATCTGTGTTCACATTTGGGCATATTGAGTATTCATGCCAAGTTTGGTCCTGATCCAACATTGTTTTGAGTCCAGAGTGCTCTCTGGATGTAGGTGAACTACAACTCCAAAACTCAAGGTCAATTAACTATACGTATTACTGTGTTAGAATGTCATTTTGTATCATTTTGGTTGGTGGTGTGCCTCAGGATTTTTTTAATGTTGAAAGTGTGCCACGGCTCAAAAAAGGTTGGGAAACACTGTTTTAATGGATCAACCAGGCCTACTATCCACCTTATACGAGGGCAAATTTGACTAATGTTCTCCATCATGTTGATTCATTTCAGACATTATTGAAGAATAAGTTCTATTGGAAGAAACACTTGATGGGCTCAGATTGGACCATTGAAGATGTTGCCCTGTTTTTAGCAAAGAATCCAGAGGATACTCATCCTGTGAATGGCTCTACTTACACCTGGCGGGATGCTTTCAATGAAACCGACCATGCTGTTATGACTATCTCCCGTGCCATGGAAGTGAGTCTGTTATTGTTGCTATCATATTTTTAAATGGTTTAATGTTGTTGATATGGTCTATTCATCATAACCATTTCACTCTCCCCAATTCTAAGTTGATTCAGGTATTCACCAATTACCATAATTGTTGGCCACAGCTAAAGTAAACCCACTGACTCAACAGAAGCTTTGTAAAAAGGGGTTTTTTTTCTCTGAGCCCTTCCAGACAGGCCATATATCTCAGAATCTGATCCCAGGTATATCCCAGATTATCTGGCAGTGCGGACTCATATAATCCAGTGTAAAGCAGAAAACCTAGGATCAGATCCTGAGATATAGGGCCTGTCTGAAGGGCCCTCAAGAAAACTACTGTAGTTGGGGTTGAGAACTAGATTTAGCCCATTGTCAGGCATGTAGCCAGGGGGGGGCTTAGGGGGCTTCAGCCCCTCCCCCCAAAATTCTCAGGGTGGTACACGAGAAGGCCTTACTGGTACATTATTTAAACTGTTACATTTATTCATATCATGATCTGATCACCATGCTCATTATATCCCACATTCATGCGGTTATTGGGATGACAATACAAAAGGTTTGGTTGGGTAGTCCCTCTCTCACTCAGACTCAGCCCCTCCCGAATCAAACTCAGTCCTCCCGAATCAAAATCCTGGCTACGGCCCTGCCCATTGTAATTACATTCATGAAAGTTAGCACCGGGAATGTGGCGCAGCTGGCTGGGTGTCAGCTGCATAAGATCTCTACTGACCAGAAGGCCATGAGTTCGAGGCCTGCCCGAGTCAGGGTGAGCTCTCGACCAAATTGTGTAGCTCGTTGTCGAGCTTTGTAACCCAAAAGACAGTTGCATCTGTCAAGTAGGAAATTAGGTACCACGTTGTGGGGAGGCTAAATTAACTAATTTACAAGGCCATAAATCTCCAGGAAGTGTGTAAAAGGAGTGGAGTACGACAGCTCCCCCTGGTGGCCAGAAGCTGGAATGTTAAATTGCCTCTGTGTGTCTTGTCTTACATGTTTGTATGCCAAAGGGCATTGAATGTTTGCCTGTATATGTTCATTGTGATCCGCCCTGAGTCCCCTGCTGTAAATAATGTAAATGATGTAAATAATAAATAATAAATGACTTCAGTTCAGATCTTTGCTTCTAAAAAGAATTTCACCCCACCTTCTGATTCCATTATCTCTTGCCATTGCAGTGTGTCAACCTAGACAAGCTGGAACCTATGCCTAGTGAGGTGCGCCTGATCAACAAGTCCATGCGACTGCTAGACCAGAGAAGGTTTTGGGCCGCCATTGTCTTCCCGGAAATTGCTCCTAGCAGCGCGAAGTTGCCCCAGCATGTCAAGTACAAGATCCGGATGGATATAGACAGCGTGGAAAGGACAAACAAAATTAAGGACGAGTAAGCTTTCCTCAGAGTAGCTTTTTAAAAGTCCATAATTGCAGACCCCAACATGTAGGTTTCTAATAAACAGCCATTTTCTTTTCTGCTTTGGTGTAGGTACTGGGACCCAGGTCCTCGAGCCGATCCTTTTGATGACATGCGTTACATCTGGGGAGGCTTTGCTTACTTGCAGGATGTGATTGAGCAGGCAATCATCCGCACTCTGACAGGCTCTGAGAAGAAAATGGGAGTCTACGTTCAGCAGATGCCCTATCCTTGTTATGTGGATGACATGTAAGTGATAGTATAAATAAGCAATTGGTTGGCATAGCTGGTTCTTCTTTGTGGAAAAATTAACCTGGATTTTAGGGGTGGTTGCTTTTAGATGAATTTAATCCAGTCTGTAGAGAAAATAACAGGAAAGGCTCTCTATGATGGAGATTAGCAATTATAACTGCTGCCATTTTCTCAAAGATCATATTGTCTTGGGGAAGAAGGTTGCTTTATGTATTTATTTATTTATTTATTTATTTAGGGATTTATTAATCGCCCATCCCAGATGGCTCTGGGCGAGTTACAGTAAAAGCACACAGCTACATACCTGAAACATCTAAAAACATCTAAAAGTATCTAACATCTAAAAACATCTAAAAGTATCTAACATCTAAAAACATCTAAAAACAATTAACAGTCTAACCGTTCTCAGCCGAATGCCCTCTCAAACAGCTACGTTTTACAAGCCGTGTGAAAGTCTTTTAGATCACGGGTGGCTCTGATGTAAGGATGGAGGGCATTCCAGAGTGATGGGGCGATCACCGAATAAGCTCTATGCCGGGTTGATGTCAAATGGGCACCCTCAGGGCCTGGGACCTGTAATAGATTCTGATGGTCTGATTGAGGCGATCTCAAAGGTCGACACGGAGAGAGGCGTTCCCGTAGGTATGCTGGTCCTTGACCACGCAAGGCCTTAAAAGTTAGAACCAGCACCTTGTGAGTAATCCGGAACTTGACCGGAAGCCAGTGCAGTCGGTATAGGACAGGTTTATATCGTTCCTCACGGGGGTTCCCATGAGGAGTCTGGCCACCGCATTCTGTACTAGTCGAAGTCTCTGGGTCACCGACAAGGGAAGGCCAACATAAAGGGCATTACATTAGTCAAGTCTTGAGGTTACTGT
Organism: Anolis apletophallus; assembly: GCA_030556195.1. Lineage (NCBI taxonomy): Eukaryota > Metazoa > Chordata > Lepidosauria > Squamata > Anolidae > Anolis > Anolis apletophallus. Next base: position 142,628,531 of record JARBWK010000006.1, read on the forward strand.
GGCATGAACCACTGTGGCCAGGTCATCCCTGGACAGGTAAGGCACCGGCTGCCTAGCCTGCCGAAGATGGCAAAAGGCCAACTTACTAACGGCGGAGACCTGGGCCTCCATTGTCAATAATGAGTCAAAAATGACACCAAGGCTTTTGACGGTGATAGCTGGAGAGAGGTTCACCGTCTATGGTGGGCAACCTAACCTCATCTAATCCAGGACAACCCATCCACAAGATCTCTGCCTTTGCTGGATTCACCCCCAGTCTACTGGAACGCAGCCAACCTGTTACGGCCTCAAGGCAAGATGTGAAGTTATCAGGAACCGAGTCCGGTCAACCGTCCATCCGTAGAAGGAGCTGGGTGTCATCAGCGTACTGATAACACTCCAGCCCATAACTCCGAACTAGCTGAGTGAGTGGTCGCATATAGATGTTAAATAACAGTGGAGATAGGATGCCCCCCTGAGGAACTCCACACATAAGTGGTGATTTTTCAGAGGTCGTCCTGTTCCATTCCATTTGTTGCCAGCGGTTCCGGAGGAAGGAGTCCACCCAATAAAGGGCAGACCCTTGGACCCCCGAGGCAGCGAGGCGGTGGATCAAAAGATCGTAATCAACTGTGTCAAAGGTAGCTGTAAGATCTAACAATACAAGCAATGCTGAGCTGCCTCGGTCAAGTTGGTGTCGGAGTTGGTCCGAGATGGCAACCAGCACAGTCTCAGTCCCATGTCCCAAACGGAAGACGGACTGGTAAGGGTCCAGCCAGACCGTGTCATCTAAGAATTGGCCTGCTACTACTCTCTCTTTAGAATGCTTCTCTATGCCATCTCAGAAGGAATAAGGGTGTCCAAAATGGTGGCAGGTAATCTTGCTACAGTAGCTTATTCTTCTTGTGTACAATGTGGAAGGCAAATCAAATATTGTTTTTGTCAGTGGCTAAAGAGATGCTCCAATGGAGATATTATGTCCTTCATCTCACTATAGAGAGGCCTAGTATCTCATAACCATTCAGCTATGATAGTAGCCAATTGGAAGGGAAATCCACAGATTATAGGCCTAATTATTTTTAAGATGCCATCCATTTCCCATTATTGGGGGAATGAATTACACGTTGTATGTAGAAGTATTTACTTTTGTCTGTCTTGATCCTACGTCCAATCCAAGAGTGAAAGTCAATGACCTTGCCTCATTCCCCTTTGTTTTGCTCTTCAGATATTTGCGTATCACCAGCAAATCCATGCCCCTTTTCATGACACTGGCTTGGATCTATTCTGTGGCAATCATAATCAAAGGAATTGTGTATGAGAAGGAAGCCCGGCTGAAGGAAACCATGAGGATTATGGGCCTGGACAATGGCATTCTCTGGCTGAGCTGGTTCATTAGCAGCTTCATCCCACTTCTCATGAGTGCAGGACTCTTGACAGTGATCCTCAAGGTGAGCATTTTGTCCTTCAGTAGTCCTTACAACAGCTCTTTAGGGAGACTGCTGTTTTTAGTCTTCATGTTGCAGATAGTCACTAGAGACTAGGGGTGGATATCTCCGGTCGTTATCCTTAGAAAACCGTTATTATTTTATTAAAATCAATTTAGACCCTAATTCGACCTGCGGCCAGCAACCCGGAAGTGACGTTTCTAAATCGAAACCGAGTCCGCCATTTCAGTAAATGGCGTGTTATTATGTCATTTTTATTTCCGCCCTTTCTTATCTTTAACCCGCGTTGGTTCTCAGCTGATGGGGTACAGTGGAAGCGCTGCCCTCCACTCTACCCTGGCAGCTGACAACCAACGCGGGTTATCTTTAACCCACGTTAGTTCTCAGCTGGCGGGGGGGGGGGCGTGGAGGGCATGCACTACATCTCTCCTTGCCAGCTGAGAATCAACCCGCATTAGAGATATCGAGGGTTGATTCTGAGCTGGCGAGGGGGCATGGAGTGGGCATCCCCTGCGCACTGGCATGCATGGCACCAATAACGAAATAATAACAAATTTCGTAATTAAATAAAAATCAATTTTGAAATCCCCCCCCCCCCCACGAGTTTAGAAACAATTTTTTATGGATCAACCAGCCCTACTAGAGACTGAGCAGTGATGGTGTCCAGTCCATCAAGCAGTCTAATAATTTATGACACAGATGAGATCTGAACAAGGACATGATTATGCTGACTCACATTTAAATTCTCTTTGAGAAGGACTCCTGGTCTGCTGTGCCTCTTAATCTAGCCTGAGAACGTTCCCAGTAGCTCTGCCCCATTTCCCCAAAGCCTTGCATCCCTCAAAAGGGAGATGTGGGCTCCAGAGTTTGCTTCAAACCCCCTTCACTTTCCCTGCACAATTGAAGCCACGGGGAAGTGAAGCCAGCTCCTGAAAGTGCTGGTTTGGAGAGAATCAACTGGGTAGGTTTGCATTAATGTGAAGAGATTCACTGATTCATGGTGACGGCTAGATAAGAGTTGTTAGGCTCGTGCAGATACTGTGCCAACTCGGAGATTTGTTATTTTTTGGGGCCAATTTGAATTGAATTCATTGTCAGTGTGAGTTAGTTGTAGAGAGAGGCTTCAGTGGATTTCACTTCCCTTTTCATTAGGGTCTGGGCAAGGAGGAAGGATCACCTCACCTGCAAGTACATCATGCGAGCTCACAGTTGACTATACAGTACTTTTTAAGAAACGGAGACCTCTGCCATGGCTTGTAAAGGGAGTCATCCTTACCCAAAGGCAAATGATGCAACCCAATTATTATATTCTTAGCCAGATAACCCAGGGTAGTACAGTATGAGAAAATCAGTGTGGCACAGAGATTAGAGGGTTTTTTTGCACATGAGCTCCTTGATGGTGAAAGGAATGCAACAATGATTGTGGAGCCAGGGGGTGATTGAGCTTGCTTTCAGAAATAGCAGAGAGAGTTCCAGGACACTGACCCTTTACTGTAGGCATGTCCCAAGGATGGGGTGACCGCTGCAAACACAGAAATCATGAAGATGATTATAATGATAATGATGGCTCAAGGCTATGCACATTTCCTGACATTATGACTGATCTTCTCTTTGTCCAGAAAGGAAACTTGCTGCCTTACAGTGACCCCAGCGTGGTGTTCGTATTTCTATCAATCTTTGGGGTAGTGACCATCATGCAGTGCTTCCTCATCAGCACCCTCTTCTCAAGGGCCAACTTGGCAGCAGCTTGTGGGGGGATCATCTACTTCACCTTCTACTTGCCTTTTGTGTTATGTGTTGCCTGGCAGGACTACATCAGCTTCTCTCTAAAAATATTTGCAGTAAGTCCATGGGGAATTGGCAGCAAGGTTGTGTTTGGTGTCTTTCTGGGAATATTTATGGGAAGGTGAACAGTGGAGAAACTTTGTCCACTTACTTTGTTTATTTATTTATTTATTTATTTACATCATTTGTATTCCGCCATTCTCACCCCGCAGGGGACTCAGGGCGGATTATACAGGCAAACATTCAATGCCATAGCCACACAACATATATAGACAGACACCAGAGGCTATATTTAACATTCCAGATTCTGGCCACCAGGGGGAGCTGTTGCATACTTCCTGGAGATTTTATGGCCTCATGAATCAGTTAAATTAGCCTCCCAACAAATGGTACCTAAATTTCCTACTTGACAGATGCAACTGTCTTTCGGGTTGCAAAGGTCGACAACAAGCTATACATTATTAATGTGCTTCCTTTCTTTTTTTAACTTAGACATGCCACATCTAAGCAACTTGTCAACTGTTAGATTTAATTCACCAGTATTCAGAAGTTTTTGAATTTGATGGCCTGTGAATGGAAATTATTAATATTATTATTAATAATATTCCACTTTATCTCTCCTGAAGGAGACACAAAGTGGCTTAACATGAAAGCATTAGCATACAATTTAAAATATACATTATCATGGGATGTACTGCCCTCTGGCCTATTTCCACACTGCTCCAACCACATGTGACTTCAAGATGTCATGTGTGAGTCCAAATGTGTGAGTGTTTGGATTTTTATGTATATAATATGCTGTTATGAACTGGCGTAATCGTGTATTTACAGATGGATGCATATAATATAATGCTCAGGTAAAAGGTATAAGGTTTAGATAAGATCACTATTACTTAGAAGGAGGACATAGGCTCTAAGCATTGCTATGGCAACCTAGCTCCAAGCTGAGAAAAGGGGTGGGGCCAATTGTCACTGGAAAGGAAAGGGTTTGGTTTTAAAAATTAGTCTGGCAGTTGGAGTCTGTCAGTCGGAGCTGAAGGTAGCAAAGTTAGGAGTTAGCTGCAGCCAGAGGAAAGCTGTTAGTCAGGGAGCTGGAGTTAAGTGGTTAGGTGAACCCAGTTAAAGAACTAGCTAGGGAATATCTAGGATAGTAACTGAAAACAGGAGGCTGATGAAAATAGAGAGGGAATCTCTTTGTCAAGCTAAAGTTAGTCAGGAACCAGTTGGCAAGTGTTATTGTACTGAATCCTGGTTTGGTAATGTCTTCCTAAGAGAATATACACATCGTGTAACCACCAAGCTTTTGTATCCTTGAAACCATTACGCTTTTGTCACAAGTACGCTAGAAATGAACCAAGTTACTGTTTCCTTTGAAAACAAGCCTCTCTGTCTCTTTTAAAAAAAATTATTTATTGAAATTTTTTAATTACATAGATATAGATATAGAGAAGCTCCTTCTTTTATTATGCCAGTCTTTTTCAAAAAGTTTAATGAGTCTATAACAATTGAATATCAGTTGTCTCAATCTGATGATCTCTTAGTATATGGTGGCAGCGGAAACACATAAAGGACTCCTCATAGAAAGCGTGGGGAATCCAGTAGAGCAGGGCTGTCCAACTTCTACCAGCCCAGGGGCCTGAATTCCGGTCACTGATGACCTGGGGGGCCGTAGGGTCTGCCCCCACCCCCAAGGCCTCTGCCCTCCCCGCCCCGGCCCGCCCTCTCCCCGGGCGCCCCTCCCCTCCCCCCTATTTTAATTTTAAATTAAATATATTTAATTCCATCCTCCTCCCCTTAGAGTTTTAATGTATCCCATCTCCCCTTATTTCATCTTTAAATATATTTAATTTTATATTTAATACATCTGGGGAGATTGGGATGGGAATGAGGAGCCCACTGAGGAGCCCCCTGCTTCGGCCTACCTTTTCCAAACGCGCAGGATCCAGGAGTACCCGGACGACGACGAGCCTTTAGCAACCGACTGAGTCTGCCAGAAGGTCCTAATTGTGTCTGTGGGCCTCAGCGATCCAGTAGTAGAGTAGTCGAAGAGTATCTTTTAGAATACGCAATCCACACGGTTTCACTGTCAAGGTGTGATCTGTTTCATTTTGACAGCGAAATCCCGTGATTTTTAAATGTCGTATTCTCGTGATACTTGCTCCAAACCCGGAAGTAGGTATATTATTCATTTATTTTATTTATTTTATTTTTCAATTTTTATTTTTTATTAAAAAGCTTAGGGGGCCATAGGGAAGGGGCTGGGGGCTTATAAATGGCCCCGGGCTGCCAACACATACAGCCCTGCAGTAGAGAACACATAGTCTCAAGGGTGACAGTTCCACAGTGGTAATAGGTAACATCATCACAAGTGGTGGCAGTGGTGGGATGATTATTGAGAGGCCTACCCTGCCACGGTTGTAATAGTTAACGTCTTCTTGCTAGCATCTGAACTGAATGGATAATCATCAGGATCCAACTCATTGGCTTCATGAAGTGGCACAGCCACACAAATTAACCTTCACTTAGGATCCTTGTTAATTGGTGCTTGTAACTGTAGCTGCACAAACCTAGTTGTTTTCCTCAAAGTAGAAATATAATCACTGAAAGCACCAAATATGTTAATTGAGACCTTTCCTCCCCAGAGCCTGCTTTCTCCTGTGGCCTTTGGATACGGCTGCGAGCATCTTTCCCTTCTTGAAGAGCAGGGCATTGGGGTGCAGTGGGACAATATCTTTGAAAGCCCCAGGGAAGAAGACAGCTTTAACCTCACTACTTCTGTGTCTATGATGCTGGTTGATAGTTTGCTGTATGGGATTATGACTTGGTACATTGAAGCCGTCTTTCCAGGTGAGAAATCACACTTTAATCTATCTTTATCTTGCCATACTTCTTTCATCTGCAATGCATCCTTCCCTTGGTGAGACTTCTGTGATTTTCCAAAGCTGAATACCTGATGGGAACAGCAGCCCACTGAGTTAATTGGTTGGGATGAGAGACAGGGCCTTCTCGGTAATTTCCCCCAGCTATGGAACTCCCTTCCTAGCGAGATTAGATCGACCCCCTCCCTCCTATCCTTCAGAAGGATGGTAAAAACTTTGCTGTAGGACCAAGCTTTCGGGATAAGGCAATAAAGCAGCAATAGGGAAGATTACCAGGCCAATTAGATTAGATGCAGATGACTAAGACGGTTTTAAATGGTGTATTTTAATTATTGAGATTAATGTTTTTAATGTTTATGCATGCGTATATGAATTCTTGTCCTGGCATTGAATGTTTGCCGTATATATGCTGTGCTCTGCCCTGAGTCCCCTTCGGGGTGAGAAGGGCGGAATATAAATGTTTCAAATAAATAATAATCAGGTTCTTCTGTCCATTGCAAACATTGGGTCTGGGAACACATTATGTGCCATCATTTTTACAAGGCTTTTGCCCAGGTGATTGTGGGAAGTTGAGGCCTCATACTAGAATATCCATAGTGGAATGTCCTTGACCTTAGAATCAATTGCTCCTTCCCCAATGCTCATTTCCATCTTTGGCCTATGCCTAGTTAGTCTCCACAACTGAATTATATTCATTGGTCTGAAACTTCTATATACATGCTAACATTGGCCACATAGAGGCCATATGGAGAGAGCATTTCTTGTGGTGATTGGTTTACTGACTTGGCCATGGTAGTACATGCTCAGGTTATATCCCGTATAGACTACTGCAATACTCTGTACGTGGAGTTGCCTTTGAAGACTGTTTGGAAGCTTCAAATGGACCAAAGGGCAGCAGCCAGGTTTCTAACAGGAGGAACGCTCAGGGAGCATACAACTCCTCTGTTGCACAAGCTCCACTGGCTGCCAGTCTGCTACCGAGCACAATTCAAAGTGCTGGCCTTGGCCTATAAAGCCCTAAACGGTTCTGGCCCTACCTATCAGTCCAAACGTATCTCTCCTTATGAACCATCTAGAAATTTAAGAAATTCTGGGGAGGCTCTGCTCTCGGTTCTACCATCTTCACAGATGCAGCTGGCGGGGACGAGAGACAGGGCCTTCTCAGCGGTGGCTCCTCAACTATGGAATGCCCTCCCCAGGGAGGCCCCCACCCTCTTAACATTTCATAAAAATGTAAAAACCTGGTTATTTGAGCAGGCGTTTCCAAATGCAGTGAGGTGTTACCTCTGATCTCGGAATGGCTGGACAACGCGCCTGGACAATGATTTGGAAATGAAGTGCGGAGGATTTATGGTTTCATTATGTTTTATTGATGTTAATATGTAAGTGAATTTTTTAGCTATGTGGAACATTTTTTATCTGTTTTTATATAGTGTAAGCATTGAATAGTGCCGCTCTGTAAACTGCCATGAGTCGCCCTAGGGCAGAGAAAGGCAGTATAAAAACGTAGTAAATAAATAAATAAATAACTTTACTGATTCTTTGCCTATCCTAGTTCCATTCCCACCACAAGTGCACATCTGAATGCATAGGAGAAGCAGGGTTTCTGAACTAAAATAAGTACATTCCATTAAAATTTAGGGGACTTACCTTTGGGTAATCATGCACAGAGTTTGTACTATAAGTGGAGGATCAATTTTTTCATTTTCAAAATTTTCAGATTTTTTTTTTTTAAAGGATCCCTCATCCACATTTAATTCTTTTGCTGCTTCAGCCCATTCAGTCTACTGGAGATAATAATTACTTTAGCTCTGCCATTTGATGCTGCTTTGCACATTCCTTGTATGATGCATTTCCGGATAAGTTGATTTCAGGCATTCTAAGTTTTGCTAAGTTGATTTGTGTCACTTCATTTTCAAAAAAGGAGAGGCAAGAACCTCATTATGTTAAATCGCTCAGTCTAAGCCTATATAAAGGCAGGCCTAATGGAAGGAAACTGAGCTGCAGAATTACAAATGGAAATTCTCAAAGGATGCAGAAATATTTTTGAGTGCTGGGGAAAAAATGAGATTCTAAGTGTGAACTAAAGGAACTTTCTATTTTTTTTTTCTCCTTAGTACATCTCACTGCTAATTATTCTCTTTCACTCTTGTGGATCAAATCTTCCATAGTCATTTCCAAATAGTCACTGGATTATTAAGGTACAACTTGTAACTCTTGATAGACCCAGAACTCAACCAGGATATTGTAGATCAGGGGTGCCCACACTTTTTCAGACTGTGTGCGACTTATAAGAAAACCACGTCAGAAAGATCTACCTACCTCCTCAAGGCTGGAGAGGGGAGGGGTGAGGGTGGGGCTTGGCGTAGCCTGGCTCCGCCCCCTGGCTTCCGCTCTACCAGCAGTTTCTCCAGGCTTGAGGATGGCAGTGCCAAGCCAGCCTTGTGCTATCTATGCCACCACTGGCTTGGCATTGCCATCCTCATGCCTGGAGAAGCTGCTGATAGAGCAGAAGCCAGAGGGGGCAGAGCCAGGCTGTGCCAAGCCCCTCCCCTCCCTCTGGCTTTGGAGCTCCCAGCAGCTTCTCCAGGCTTGAGGATGGCAATGCCAAGCCAGCCTTGTGCATAGCTATGCCACCACTGGCTTGGCATTGCCATCCTCAAGCCTGGAGAAGCTGCTGGGAATGCCGAAGCCGGGGGAGGGGTGGGGCTTGGTGCAGTCTGGCTCCGTCCCCCTCTGAGATCCGCCCCATCCGGCTGGGATTGACCTCCTTCGGTCTCGGGATCCACTGGTCGATTGCGATCAACTTCCTAGGCAGCCCTGTTGTAGATACACTTCAGCATCTTCAGAATACCCCAAATAATACAGTAAATGTTTTTCCCAACTCTCCAACATTTTGTCACCTGTTTAGGACAGTTTGGCATTCCAAGGCCTTGGTACTTCCCCTTTATGAAGTCCTATTGGTGTGGCGAGAAATCCGATGAAAGGCAAATCCCTTCTCTTTCTGAAGGATCTTCTGAAAGTAAGTGCTCACTCTGCAAACCTAGCTGTACATTGGGGGATGGTTACTTCTATTTCATACAAAGTAGAAATCAGGATCATCCAGTCCAATTGACTGGCAGTAGTTTCAAGAAAAGGGGAAATCTCTTCACTCTATCACATTCCCACCACATATGAAAATAGGAACCAATTTTCCCACATCTATGCCAACAGAGTTTTGTGGTAGTTTTTGTCATATGTCCTATTTTAATTGGGGTTCTATACCATCTACAGTAGTTAATATTTTCCTTTGTATTTCTCTAATCTTTATATGTTTAATAATTTTGACTGAATCAATCCAAGAGTGCAAGAGTTCTACAGTAAGGTGATGTGGGAAATGGAAGAAATAATAGGAAACTAAATTATTTTTGAATAAAACAGAATTTTTCACACAGAAATTAGATAAAAAAGAAAATATCACAGCCTGGAGATAAATTATAAAATATATGGTAGTAGCTGCCCAAGCAACTGTGGCTTTGGGCTGGAAGGACCATGGGAAGTGGAAGGTTGAAAAATGGTATGAGTATGTCGCAGAATATATGCTTCAGGATTATATTTATGAAAGAAGAATCAAATTTACAGCAGGCCGATTTAAGAGGACCTGGATTCAGAAATGGGAAAGACTGATAGAAAAAGGAAAGAGAAATATAAAGTGCTGAACCATTCTCTTTGTACGATTGCTCAATTAAATTAACAGCTGAAATAAGATAATTACTAGGCATGGGAAAAAAGTTATGAAAATTAAAAGATTCGTAAGAAATGCTACTTTCGAGCTTTTCCGCACCTGGAACGCCAACCAGGAAGTGGACTTTCTTTTTAGAACCTCGGGGGCCAGGATTTTCTTAGGTGTCGGTATTAGGTCGTAAGGGGGCATAAGGGGGCACCCTCCTTCTCTCTCACCACCCTCCCGCCTCCCTTGCCAATATTATGGCAAGGCAAGCCCTAAACTCGCTCCTTCCTCGGCTGGAAGGAAGCCTGGAAAAATGTAAACAGAGAGGATTACTCAGAAGTAAATCTGCAATGGAAGGCACTTGGGATGACGGGCCCTCCTTTGCAGATTTACTGCTGAGTAATCCTCTCTGTTTACATTTTTTCCAGGCTTTCCTGCCTCTCCTGCCCTGCCAGGATCTAAGGCATCAAAGAGTATTGGGGTGAGAAACCAACCTAATGTATAATAGAATGAATGCTACTGTAAGTGCCACTGCCTAATATTATAAGTAATCCAACTGGTCATACCTAATTCCATGCACATGCAATAATACAGCAGTAATAACAATAACAAGAGGTAAAATTCAAACCGAAGTATTCTGAGTGGTCCCTGCCTCATGCAAACGGGCTCATGCGGTGCAAACGGAAATTAGCCCGGGGGAAAAGCCAGCTTGGGAGCACACACATACATATTCTTGGGAGGGGGGATTTGTTGAAGAATCCCGGCCTCATAGAGAAGATTCTGCAGCAACCCCCCCCCCCCCAAAGAATATGTATGTGTGTGCACCCAAGCAGAAAACGCTGTCTTTTCCCGGGCTAATTTCCCGGGCTCACAAAGAAGAGCCCGTTTGCACCGCATGAAGCAGGGACCACTCAGAACACTTCGGTTTGAATTTTACCTCTTCTTATTCCCATTGCTATTACTGCTGTATTATTGCATGTGCATAGAATGTAGGTATATGACCAGCCTGGGCAAACTTGGGCCCTCGCTCCCTCGGGATCGGGGTGAGAGAGAGGCAGCGAGGAGCGAGGGGGGGGGGTTCCTCCTCCTTTTCTTTTGCTGCTTCCAAGAATAGAATACCCCCCCCCTCCCTCCTTCCTATTTGGAGAGTCCCATCTAGAATTCAGTGTGATTTATTCAAGTTTTGGCCTCCAACTCCCAGAAATCCCAGCCAATTTACCAGCTGTTAGGTTTCTGGGAGTTGTAGGCCAAAACCACCTGAAAGCGCATGCTCTGGCATACGAATTTCTAACGAATTTCGTTAGTACTTAAGTTACATTTCCGAAATTTGGGGAATTTTTTTTGTAAGTCTTTGATATACTAATCAAAAAAAAATCCCCCCCCCCCATTTGATTTTAGAATCACCATTTTTCGATTTGTTCCCATGCCTAATAATTACTGTTCCCTGTGGGGGGGGGGGGGGGAATCATTTTTGACACAAGGGCAAGGTAAAGGGAGGTAGTATAAGATTATTAAGAAGTAACAGGTGAAATGTATGTGTGTGTATATGTGTGTGTGTAGTAACATAATATTTAAGAATGAAGTTTGATTGTGATGTTACTGTACTGGTGTCAATAAAAAATATTTAAAAAAGAAAAGAGGAAATCCGTTTGCAGCATATGGTATATAATTATAGAGTTCACAATGGCAAAATGAAGCAATGGTCATTAGCTTTGATACCTTTCAAAGAAGGAGAACAAGTTCACGGGCGACAGGTCTAACCATGCTATTAGCCAATGTAGATGATAGTGCTTCTGCTTCCTTCTACAGAATGTAGCGAAATAGCAGAACTCTGAATGTTTAATACAGAGGGCAGACAACAACAGAAGGTTATCCATGCGATGTCTTGCTTTGGATAAATCTCCCCAGTCCCACAGCTAGGGAGAAGAATAATGGATACATTTTATTTATTTATTTATTTGTTTGTTTATTTATTTGATTTATCAACCGCCACTTTCAAATGGCTCGGGGCGGTTTACACTCAGAACAAAGCAATACAATAAAAACAGTTACAATAAAATACAGTTTAACCTGTGTATTAGGTCTCGAAAGCCTGCTTAAACAGAGCGGTCTTACAGGCTTTACGCAAAGCTAACAAATTTCGTAAAGCTTGAGTCTCAGGAGGTAAAACATTCCAAAGAACTGGAGCAATAATGGAGAACGCCCTTCTCTGAGTTGCCGTCAGAGGGTACAATTTCACACTGGGCACGACTAGGAGGTTCTGCTCTTCAGATCGCAGAGATCTCGTGGGACAATATGGGATAAGGCGTTCCCTCAGGTAAACTGGCCCCAGACCATACAAAGCCTTAAAATTCAAAACTAGCACTTTGAAAGTGATTCGGTACTCTATTGGAACCCAGTGCAGTTTCCACAGGATCGGTGTAGTATGGCAACTCATAGGAACTCCTGCGTGCAGCCGGGCTGAGGCATTCTGCACCTACTTGAGTTTCCAGGTCACCATCAGAGGCAGGCCAATGTAGAGAACATTACAGTAGTCTAACCTTGAGATGACCGTAGCTTGGATCACCATGGCCAGATCATGCCGTGACAAGTACAAGGCCAGCCTCCTAGCCTGTCGAAAATGGAAAATGCCACTCTGCTGACAGCGGAGACCTGGGCCTCCATTGACAGCAGAGGGTCCAAAAGGACTCCAAGGCTTTTGACTGATGATGACGGGCATAGTGCCACGCCATCCAGGGTTGGAAGCTGGACATCCCTACCACCCGGACGACCCAGCCAAAGGATCTCCATCTTCGCTGGATTCACCTTCAACCTACTAGCTCGCAGCCATCCAGTAACGGCTTCAAGGCAAAGATGGAAATTATCGAGTACGGATTCAGATACATGAAACTAACCAAGCAAGAACTCCTTTGTGCCCTTGTGTCCTACTGTCCTTGCCAGGATAAACTTAATCTGAGCCTACCCAGAGGCTACAGGAAACTTGACCTAACATGACCAAGCCTAGTTACAGACCATTCCTTCTTTAATAGAAACCTTTCTGACAGATCTGGCTTCCTGCAGAGTTCAGCTAGAGTTCCAAGAACCACCATTCCATCTTGGATTCAGGAAATTGCTGCATTGTCCTCATATCACCTCCTGATCTCTATTCAGATGGCTGTCCAGCCCATTGCTGAAGTAGCCTGCATGTGTTGTGTTCTGCTAAGCTCTGGTTACATCCCGAATAGATTACTGCAATGCACTCTATGTAGGGTTGCCTCTGAACACTGTTCAGAAGCTTCAGCTAGTCCAATGCTCGGCAGCCAGGTTGCTCACAGGAGTGGGATATCGAGAGCACACAACGCCCTTGCTACACCAGCTCCACTGGCTGTCTATTAGCTTCCGAGCACAATTCAAAATTCTGGTGTTGGCCCAGGCCCAGATTAACATTTTTTTGTGCCCTGGGCCACAGTTTGGAATTACGCCCTCTTTAAGCCAACCTCCCGCCACCTCCAAGGTCCCCATTCCCACTGGCTGGAAAGCTCCGCTGTGCTCCTCGGGAGTCGAGAGTCGAGAGGCTTGGGGAGAGTGCAGCAGATGCGAACTCGCTCCAAAGGCGCGCACTAGAGAGAGCGAGAGAGAGAGCGCACGAGAGAGAGAGAGAGAGAGAGAGAGAGGGAATGGAGCAGAGACTTTGCCGGGAGAAGTAGCGAGTAGGGGCATGAGAAAGGGGAAAGAGGGGCGCAGACCAGTTTTGGGTTTTTTTTGTCCATGATCTGCACATTCCCCCCCCCCCCAGCTTGCACCCCTAGGCCATGGCCTCGTTGGCCTTATGGGTAATCCGGGCATGCATTGGCTTATAAAGTCCTTAATGGTTCTGGCCCAGTTTTCCTGTCCAAATTTATATCCTGCTATGAACCAATTAGGACCTTAAGATAGTCCAGGGAAGCCCTGTTCGCTGTCCCCCCGTCATCACAATCACGGTTGGTGGGAACAAGAGACAGGGCCTTCTCTGTGGTGGGTCCTCAACTATGGAATTCACTCCCAAGTGAAATTGGATCCGCTCCTTCCCTCCTGACCTTCTGGAAAAAGGTGAAAGCCTGGCTGTGGGACCAGGCCTTTGTGGATTAGACTGACATGATGGTAGAGCTATGGACTGTGTGTAGGATGACGATTTAATTCTGGCGATTGTTCTAATGTTTTATTGTTTTATGATGTTTTTATAATGTTTTATACTGGGGGGGGGTTTAACCTAAGATGTATATTTATGCTTTTGTTGTCAGCCGCCCTGAGTCCCCTATGCAGAGGTCGAGATAGGATGGGATATAAATGTCCTAAATAAATAAATAAATAAATAAACAGAGTTAACTGACTTCCTTGTTCCTGCAGTTTGTATGGAAGAAGAGCCAAGCCACCTTCGCCTTGGAGTATCCATTCAGAAGCTGGTGAAAGTCTACCGTGATGGCAAGAAGCTGGCAATAGACGGCCTTACTCTGAATTTCTATGAAGGGCAGATTTCCTCCTTTTTGGGACACAATGGAGCTGGGAAAACGACCACAATGTAAGTGGCAGTGTTGTAAAGGTGGTTCAGACCTTTTCCAGAGACATGTTCCACTCGGTCTTGTTGGATTCAGCTTCCCTTCTTGTTGTGTTTAGGTCCATCTTGACAGGATTATTTCCTCCAACTTCGGGCACAGCGTTCATCCTGGGCAAAGACATCCGTAATGAACTGAGCACTATCAGGCAGAACCTGGGCGTTTGCCCCCAGCACAATGTTTTGTTTGATGAGTGAGTAAAAATGTGGATAATGTTGTTCTTTCAATATATTTGTTTATGGGTGTTGTGTGGCTTCTGGACTGATTATCTGAAGATGCCAGCAGGCAAACACCAGGAGAAAAGTCTGCTAGAATTCAACAATACAGCCCGGAAACTACACAACACCCTCGTGATTCTGGCCATGAAAGCCTTCAACAATACATTTTTTAAAAATCTTTTTCATAAACAAAAATACCCAGAAATATAATGATGCATGTCGGAGAGGTCTTGCCTGATCATGGATACTTTGGGTATACCGTCTAAGTGCACTCTTTCCCACTATAGGTGCAGATTTGGGTTTGTTTCAAAGGGTCATTAAGATCTTCTTTTTGGGCAGAGTTGGAAGAGACTTCAAGAAGCCATCCAGTCCAACCCCCTATCAAGAATCAGGAAAATCCCATTCTAAGCACCCCTGACAGATGGCCACCCAGCCTCTGCTTAAAAGCCTCCAAAGAAGGAGCCCCCACCACACTCCGGGGCAGAGAGTTCCACTGCTGAACAGCTCTCACCATTAGGAAGTTCTTCCTCATGTTCAGATGAAATCTCCTTTCCCAGGGGTGGGCAATTATTTTTTCCAAGGGGCCACACGAAAGCCAAAAAATATTATAATGCAAAGGTTACCGGGTTCAATCCTCAGAAATCCCTTGAAAGTCAGATGGCTGATCATTGCGCAGACTTCTACTTGAGATCCTGTGAGTCAGTGTAGACTGTGCTGGCCAAGTGGACAAATTGTCCAAATTGGCATGACGCTGTTTCCGAGTGCGAGACTCATTCTCAAAAAAATGTATTCTTTAATCACATTTTATTTTAATAATAGATAATGAAAAACAGGCAGATATGTAAGTGGTCCCCATCCCGTCCCCCACCCGCCCTTCAACTAAAGTGTTGTTTTCATTCTTCCCCGCGTGTTTAGGCTGACTGTAGAGGAACACATTTGGTTTTATGCACGCCTCAAAGGGCTCTCAGAGAAGTTGGTGAAAAAGGAAATGGAACAGATGGCCATCGATGTTGGCTTGCCTCATAAACTCAAATCGAAGACAAGCAAACTCTCTGGTAAGTATCACTTGTGCAGCCATATGCTACTGCTTGGCTACTTGCATGAGAGAATAAGGGCAGCTACATCTGGGTCAGATTGATTGTCTTCTAAACAGGCCCTATCTAGCTCCAAGCTTCTAGCTCCAAGCTTCTAGCTCCAAGCTTCTAGCTCCAAGCTCCAAGCTCCAAGCTCCAAGCTCCAAGCTCCAAGCTCCAAGCTCCAAGCTCCAAGCTCCTAGCTCCTAGCTCCTAGCTCCTAGCTCCTAGCTCCTAGCTCCTAGCTCCTAGCTCCTAGCTCCAAGCTCCAAGCTCCAAGCTCCAAGCTCCAAGCTTCTAGCTCCAAGCTCCAAGCTTCTAGCTCCAAGCTCCTAGCTCCTAGCTTCTAGATCCAAGCTACAAGCTACAAGCTACAAGCTTCTAGATCCAAGCTCTTAGCTCCAAGCTCCTAGCTTCTAGCTCCAAGCTACAAGCTCCAAGCTACAAGCTTCTAGATCCAAGCTCCTAGCTCCAAGCTCCTAGCTCCAAGCTCCTAGCTTCTAGATCCAAGCTACAAGCTCCAAGCTCCAAGCTTCTAGATCCAAGCTCCTAGCTCCAAGCTTCTAGATCCAAGCTCCAAGCCCCAAGCTCCTAGCTCCAAGCTCCAAGCTTCTAGCTCCAAGCTTCTAACTCCAAGCTTCTCTTCTGTAGAATTACAACAAACATTCCACACTATTGATACTTATTATCTATTCTCTATATAAATCCCACCATGTGCTATACACATTGGTACTATCAGGGTGCCTTCTATATAGATGAAAGCCATTGTTTTTAGATCTGTTTGCCCAATAATAATAATAATAATAATCAGACAGATTATTTACATTTATAGTAACTGCAGTGAGAATTTCCTTTGCAACAGTATGGAAACAAGAAAAATTCCCTGATATAGAGGACTGACTTAATAAGCTTAAATAAAATATATGGACAAATTAACTTTTTTGTTAAAGAGAAATGAAGGTAGACCAATAAAAAGAACAAACTGGGACCTCTTAATTGACTATGAAAAGGATGATAAGTAGAAAAGTCTAACGGAATAAATTGGGGGGGGGAGAGTAATATAAGACATGAATTAAGAGAAGACACAAGCTTGGAATGGAAGTCACATTATTTTTTCTATTTTTGATTTTTTTTCTTTTCTTTTCTCTCTCTTTTTTATATAGCTCTTAAGTTTTCCCCCCTACTTTTCTATACATATATTGTTCCCCCTCTTTCCTTGATATTATTCACTTTATATATGCTTTAAATTAAAAAAAAATCTACAAAATAATAATAATAATAATAATTTATTTGTAACCCTCCACCATCTCCTTGAAGGAACACGGGGCAGTTCACAAAGCACTCCAAAATAAAATAAACAATTCATAGGTATAGAAACAATAATAACATGAGATTACAACTGCAAAACACACACACACACAAATCACATAATAAAATATTAAAATTCTTAAAACGCAGTTATGACTGTTTATAAAACAGGTTGTTTTCAATTAACTATTAATTATTTCTATCTACCCTTTTTTGCAGTGGTAAAACACTTTCCCTACTATTGTATTCATTCACATTTTGGCAATGCAGTTAATGAACATGAATGGGATTTTAAAAAATCAAAAATAGCATTATTAATATATGACATCGCACAATCCCCTTTCAGTTCATCATCTATCCCATAGATTAATGGTAACACCAGCAAACATACAAACGTTTAAACTTACAACATCATCAACAACAAAAATCCTATTTGTAGTATCTTTTGTCCAAATGTGATTCTGTTGATATAGCATGCCCTGTATATGTGAGTTGTTTAGCAAATTTGTGTATATGGGTGGTCTTGATTTTCAGCCCTTTTTAAACAACCCTTTAATGCAATTTGTGCTTCCTCTTTTTTATTGGGATGACATACTGCTGTTTTCATTGAGCTGTCTATCAGTACATATGCTAGGCCCATCCATATTAATCGGTCCCTTATTGAAATCGTAATCATGGCGCCATCAGATGAATAGTTCTGAATCATTAAGTAGCAATTAAGTAGTTAGGACACAAGACTCATAGATCAAAGCTAGAAAACATGTAGCCCTTCCAGCTGTTATTGGACTGCAACTTCCATAACATAGCAAATGGCAAAAAATGATAGGAGCTGCACTCCAGCAACAATTGTACTGTCACATATTTTGCCATCCTTGTCTTAGGTCTACATACCTCTCTGAATACATTCAGCCAAATGTACTACCACAGTGCTGCAGACTCCCTCATGTTAGGTTATATTAAACCATGTATTGAATGAGATCGATTCTCTTTGATTTTGCTTCATAGGTGGCATGCAAAGAAAGCTTTCGGTCGCTCTGGCCTTTGTGGGTGGCTCTAAAGTTGTCATTTTGGATGAGCCAACTGCTGGGGTTGATCCATATTCTCGCAGAGGGATCTGGGAACTCCTTTTGAAGTATCGCCAAGGTATTTACTCTTTCCCCTTACAAAACAGTGAAAAGTTGTTGTCATGTTGTATGCTTGTTTATATATAGAAAGGGGTCATTCTTTAGTGAATAGGGCACCTAGTATTTCCAAATAGGGCAAGGAAAGACTTGTCTCTGAAACCCTGGCGAATTCTTGTAAGTTTGTATAAACATAAACGAGCTGGAAATTATAAGAAGGTGGTGACAGCTGTTAGGCCTGGGCAATCATGGTTCTAAACTAAAGTTCTGGTGGTGAAAACTAGGTGGCGCTGGTGTTTTGCTTCTACAGTGTTGCTAAAGTTCTGGTGGTGAACATTTCAGAACTCCAACAAAACTTTCAAAACTTTGTTATTATTTCATTACTGATGATTTTTAAGACAGAACCAATTAGGAACTGCCATTTATAATGAAATTTTGAAAGTTTTGTTTCTGGTGGTGAAAACTAGGTGGCGATGGTGCTTTGCTTCTACAGTGTTGCTAAAGTTCTGGTGGTGATCAGTTCAGAACTCTAACAAAACTTTCACAATTTCGTTATAAATGGCAGTTCCTAATTGGTTCTGTCTTAAAAAATCACCAATAATGAAATAATAATGAAGTTTTGAAAGTTTTGTTAAGAGTTCTGAAATGTTCACCACCAGAACTTTAGCAACACTAGAAGCAAAGCACCAGCGCCACCTAGATTTCACCACCATAACTTTAGTTTTGTAAGTACTTTAGAACCATTTAGAACCATGATTGCCCAGGCCTAATTAGTAGGATTGCCATAAATTGGAAACAACTTGAAAACATACAACAACAATGGCAACGATATAAAAATCATACCTCTTTAAGTTGTCATTTGCCCTGCTAGGGAAGACATACGGGCATGGAATTGCTACTCTGTCCACATGTACCTGATTTAATGTTTTCTTGCTATTTCTTCAGGCCGCACAATCATTCTGTCTACGCACCACATGGATGAGGCCGACATTCTTGGAGACCGAATTGCCATCATCTCCCATGGCAAACTCTGCTGCGTTGGCTCCTCTCTGTTCCTGAAAAACCAGCTGGGGACAGGCTACTACTTGACCTTAGTCAAGAAGGATGTGGATTCCTCCCTGAGTTCCTGCAGAAACAGCAGCAGCACTGTCTCTTACCTGAAAAAGGTCCCACAAAACTTTCAATTTTCATTTAAAAATTATTTAAATGTGGAGGTTATTGTGCCTCTTCAAGTTCAGTGTCCTCAACCTTTAGACCACAGCTAGAATGAGAATATTAATAGTATAGTTTTCAATAATATAGTTTAGTCATAAAATCACTCCAGTTTGAAGCTCCTACATTTTTTATTGCATGGTATTACTTTTCCCCTTGTAAAACCACAACTCTTTTCCTTCCATAGCATTGAGCCAAGACTATGAAAGTGTTGTCAAACTGCATTTTTTCTACAGTGTAGATCAGGGGTGGGCAATTATTTTTTTATGGAGGCCCGCACCTAAAGGCTGAACTGCATTCTAATCTACGTTATTTATTTACTATATTTACTATATATTACACATCATTAATATTAACATATTAATATATCAAGAAATATTCATATATTATTAGTATTAATATCATAATTATATTATAGTATATATATAGACATTATAATATATTGAAATTATAATATAATATAACATTATATTATTTATTTTATTATTATATTAATATTATAAAATTATTATAAAAACCATTAAAATAAAATAAAATGAAATTCAAGAAGACAAGGTTCAAACCAAGATGGATGCTGACATCCTCAAGAGAGGAAGGATCCCAAGATGGAATGGCCCAATGGACCCAGCCCAGAGGATGACAAAGCAGACCCAGCCGCCGCCGCAGCAGCAGCAGAGCAGAGCAGCCGGTCCGTCAGAGGCGTTCCCGATTGGCTGATCGCCCTGCCATGGAGTGCCTGCCATCCGCACCTGCAGTGAGAGCAGTCAGTGACCTGCGGCGGCTGATCACCCTGGTGACCCGGAAGATGATCAAGTCACCAACTGCTCCCGCTGCAGGACCGGATCGCCTACCGGGATGACAGGCACTCCATAGCCGCCGCACCTCCGATCGTTCTCCGGAGCGGCAGGCTGTCTGCCGACGCAGGCCCCACAGCCAGTGATGGGATGGCGGCAGCGGCAGCCCTTCCTCTTGTAGAAATGGCCCCGCCCCGACGCCCTTCTCCCCGGGCCTATCAGAATCGGCCGGCGGGCTGTAAGATACCCAGGTCTGGTGTAGATGCACTTTTGGCCATGGTCTCCCAGAGTTTAAAACTTAGAGCTGCATAAGATCTTTCTTAGCTGATGATCCAGACTTGAAAGCAAAGATTAAGATGTAAGAAGGTGTGTTCTGTGTGCAGTGAAAGGTGGAAGTGAATGGCTATGTCACATTCATTCAGAGATTGGAAAATTTTACTTTGGGGGCTACTTTTTGGATTCCTAATGGTTGTCATTCGGGGAGTAGCATTTCTGCATTCGGCATCCATCACATGCGGCAACCAGTCTGGGCAAAGAAAAGATCTGCATGGATTGAAAAATAATAATAATCAGCCCAGCTTTTCAACCATATACTTTACCCCTGAGTTCATTACAAATTCTGAATGTTAATAATAATATCACAGAATACTTTACGTTTTGTTGTCTTCCTTTCCTATTTCCTACTTAATAAAATAGAAATTGTAGGCGGTGCTTTTCATATTTCTTTCCTGTCTGTGTTCAGATTGGAAGTAATTAGGTCATCCTTTTTTTGTAACTAGGATGACAGCGTCTCCCAAAGTAGCTCTGATGCTGGGCTTGGCAGCGACCATGAAAGTGACACCCTGACAATAGGTAATGGCTTAAAAAACAAATAAGGTTGCAGTATATGTATTTTATGTAACTAGACTTGTGCATCATGATTGAGTATGATAGAGTTGTTGGGAAATTTGCCCTTCAGGAATTCCGTTCTCTCCTAGCCCTAAAGTCTCAGGTCTGCAGTTTGGGGGTCCTCCTGGATTCAGCGCTGACACTTGATGCTCAGGTGTCGGTGGTGACTGGGAGGGCCTTTGCACAATTGAAACTCATGCGCCAACTGCGACCATACCTCGTGACCATTCTTGACTATGGTGGTCCACACCTTAGTTACCTCTAGACTGGATTACTGCAATGCACTCTACGTGGGACTATCCTTGAAGACGGCCCGGAAACTTCAACTTGTCCAGTGATCAGCAGCTAGATTAATAACTGGGGCAAGTTACAAGCCAATCCCCTGTTTGAAGAACTCCACTGGCTGCCATTTATTTTCCGGTCCCAATTCAAGGTACAGGTGATCACCTATAAAGCCCTAAACAGTTCGGGACCCACCTACCTTTGTGACCGGATCTCCCTCCATGAACCAGCTCGAACCTTCCGCTCCTCGGGGGAGGCCCTCCTGTCGCCTCTGCTAGTCTCACAGACTTGTCTGGTGGGCACAAGGGAGAGGGCCTTCTCTGCTGTGGCCCCTCGAGTCTGGAATTCCTTGCCTGGAGAGATTACGAAAGCCCCCACTCTGAAGACCTTCAAAAAAACCCTGAAAACCTGGCTTTTCCGCTGTGCCTTCAGAGAGTAGTTATTTAATTTCTACCATTGCTCTCCTCAATGCCCCCATTCTTGGAGTCCACCCCCCCATAAAGGATGTTTTTCCCCGTAAAGGATGCTATTCCGCTTATCTCACCCTGAGTTTTTAACACTTTATATGTGTGCCTACGGCCCGCACTGTCTTTGTGATTTTAGATATCTGGTTGTATATTTTTATTTATTTATATGTATGTATTTTATTGTGTTTATTGCTGATGTTTTCATTTTATTTTATTGTAATTTGTTGTTTGGGCTTGGCCTCATGTGAGCCACCCTGAGTCCCCATTGGGGCAGGGTATAAATAAAGATTATTATTACTATTATTATTATTATTATTATTATTATTATTATTATTATTATAGCCACCGCTGATCAAGCCGTGCTGATAAACAGATGCTTTGGTTTGAAAATGTTGGGTGGGATGTTGCATTTGCTTCTGTCATATGTGCCATCCCTTAAGTGGACTTCCATTAAAATGCTCTAAGTCACCAAAGGAGGGAGGTTTCGTGTTCTTCCTTCTGTGTTGCACTTTTTACTATTCCAAAGGTCTCCCAGTACTCCAAGGCGAATTCTTATTGCAGTGGAGGCAGTAGTGAAATCTTTAAGGCTAAGGCAAAATTTGTCCTCCTGTTCTGATAATGCCCACTGGTTTAGAAGTCTTCTACTGGTGGATAAGGTCCTTCCCTTGCAGAAAGTAAAATTCACTGGCCAACACACATTTTGGTGCTTCAAATGTTAGGCCTGTATATTTGACCTGCTGATTCCAAAAACGGCAACGGTTTCTCTCTGTCAGCTTTAGTTTTTCAGATACAGAGCATACACTATATACCGATCTTTATCTGCTCACCCATAGAAAAAACATGGTAACCATTAGGGGTGGTTGATCCATAAAAAATTTGATTCTAAACTCGTGGGGGGCATTTCCGTTGCTGAGTCGTTATAGAAATTATTCTGAAAAAAAATTAAGTAAATTTTGTAATTGAAACGTAATTACTAACGAATTTTCGTTATTATTCCTTCAGCCAGCTTGGAGGGAAGAATGGAGGGCAAGCCCTGCACTCTTCTCCCCCAGCTCAGAAGCATTGGGATGAAATTTAACATGGGATGGCTCTGAGGTGCGGGGAAAGGAAGTGCGTGTGGATGCAAGGCACACACACACACCTTCCTTCCCCGTCCCCTCAATGCTATCCCACATTATTTTTAACATGGGATGGCTCTGAGGTGCGGGGAAAATAAGTGTGTGTGAGTGCAAGGCACACACACACACCTTCCTTCCCCTGCCCCCTCAGTGCTATCCCGCGTTATATTTAACACGGGATGGCGCTGAGGTGTGGGGAAAGTGTGGAGGCGAGTCCACACCTCCTTCCCTGCTTGGGAATAAAGCGGGACAAGGGTTGTCCCGCTTTATTCCCAAGTACAGAAGGATGTGGGGACTTGCCCCCACCCTTCCTTTCTTGCTTGGGAATAAGGCAGGACACGAAGGTTGTCCCGATTTTTTCCCAAGCAGGGGAGGAGGTGGGGACTCGCCCCCACCCTTCCTTCCCTGCTTGGGAATAAAGCGCCCGCCTCAACTGTCAGCTGGCGAGAGGAGAAAGGAGCGTGCTTCTGCCCTCCAGTCTCCTCTCGCGAGATTAGAACTGAGAGGAGAAAAAACGAACTAATAACGTGACCTTTACAAAAAATGGCGATCCCGGATTCGGTTTTGAAACTTCCCTTCCAGGTTGGACGCCAAGGGTCAATATAGGGTCAAAATAATTTCAAATACGAATTATTAACAGATTTCAAAGTATTTTAATTGGAGATATCCACCCCTAGTAACCATATTTAAGAAACTAGAGCTGATGAGAGCTATATAATGCAGTTTTCTGAATCTATGCCTCAAAGAACTGCACACGCAGGTGTAAAAACGAAGATGCCAAGAAAAACATTTATTTCTGTTTGGACTGGGTTATCAACCATTTTTTAAAGTTACTCTGAATTCATTTAACAGCCTCATTTTATTTTGGTACATTGGGTGAGAAATAGGCACTCGCCCAATTACATATATATCTCAGATAATCAATAATTAGGCCTTCAGTGGTTAGAATATACCTCATTGAATCTGTTTATCCACTTGTTGACTATTCTAGTTGGAATTAACCAATAAGATTCCAACCTCACTGTCCTTTGTTGGTTGGAATAATAACCATCAGGCGGAGAGGCATTTGAATGTCACTTGGTTCTTCCAGATGTATCAGCCATTTCTAATCTCATAATGAAGCATGTCCCTGAAGCCCGGTTGGTAGAGGACATTGGCCATGAGCTCACCTACGTTTTGCCATATGAAGCAGCTAGAGAAGGAGCTTTTGTGGAGCTATTTCATGAGATTGATGACCGCCTCTCCGACCTGAGGATTTCCAGCTATGGCATCTCTGAGACTACTCTGGAGGAGGTATGTGAAGAACCACACTTCTTAATGGATGGGGCAGAGGCAAATCTGGCAGCATGTAATTTCTGTATGTTTAGACTCAGCTCATTGGTTGTGGGTTTGTGTTCTTTCTAGCATGGGCACGTTCCATGGAACTGTGCACCTGTGGCTCTTTTTTAATCTATAACTCAGACATTGCTTTATAAACTGAAAACTGCGTAAAAGGAGACTTGCAATGTGGTGTGAGCGGCTGAAACCCAGATGTCCCCTTGAACATGTGGGTCCAGTTGTAGAGTATTCTATTTATTTATTTATTTATTTATTATTTGGACTTGTACGCCGCCAAGTGCCACCTCTGTGTTGATGGAGGCAGGCAGGATTTTCCCCGGGTACTGGTTGTGGGGGGTCGGGAGCAGGTGAGGGTTCTGCCCTCCTTTCTGCTAGAGATCCCTGTGTACAATTAGTGGGCCACTGTGTGACACAGAATGCTGGACTAGATGGGCTGAGGCCCGATTCAGCATGGCTCTTCTTATGTTCTTATGTTCTTATGTTCACTCCCCGAGGGCTCGGAGCAGCTTACAATCAGGTAAAACACACAGAAGTAAAAGCATACATATTAAACTAGCTTAAAAAAGATTTCTGGCCTAGCAATCAAAGGCTAGCTGGAAAAGGTGAATCTTGCAAGCCTTGCGGAAGGAGAGAAGGTCCTGCATGGCCCATACATTGCTAGGAAGAGTGTTCTATATTGACGGCGCCACTACAGAAAAGGCTCTGTGCTGGGTCGATGTAAGACGGATTGCTTTGAAGATCAGTAATTCAAGGAGGTTCATTTGTTCGGAACAAAATGACCTCTGGAGTTGGTAGGGGGAAAGACAGTCCCTCGGATACAGCGGCCCCAGACCATGCAAGGCCTTGAAAGTTAACACCATCACCTTGAAGGTGCTCGATCCGGTGCTCGACCGGAAGCCAATGAAGCTGCTGGAGGATAGGTGTCTCTTGTAAGATACTGAGGGTTTTTAAAGCAACTTAATCTCTGCCGATATCGCTGTCAACCAGTTGACAAAAATCAAGCATCAAGTGGTAAATGTTTTCCCTAAACTTCCCCATAGTAAGCTGATATTATGAAATTCCACAGTAGGCTGCTGTTCATAAAATTAGGAATGTGTCTTGTCTTGTCTTTTCTTTGCGAACAAAGATTCAGGAAGGACTCATCCCACACTTTCTACAAATGCATTGATGACTAAGGAAGTTGGATGTGTCCTTCGAGCCTATGCAATGGATTTTTCTGGTGGAGCGCAGTGTGCACAGAACTGGCCTCACCCTTTAAACTAAAGGTTCGTCTGCCAGGGCCTAGCAAACTTGGACAGTGACAGCAAGGTCGTAGGTTTGATTTGAGTTTCCTTCTCTAGATGATTGGCCTTACAGGGTTAGACGAGCACCATCTGCCTGGGTTTGAATTTAGAGCAGGGGTGGGCAACCTACGGCCCACGGGCTGGATGCAGCCCAGCAACCGATTCTGTCCGGCCCGGGGAGAAGGACGTTGGGGGCGGGGCCAAGAGGAAGGGGTGCCCTTGCCGCCATCCCATCACGGGCTCTGTGGGGCCTGTGTCGGCAGACAGGCCAGAGGAGCTGTGGCTTTGGAGTGCCTGCCATCCCTGGAGGCGATCCGGGCCTGCAGCGGGAGCACTCGGCGACCTGCGGGGACTGATCGCTCTGGCGACCCAGAAGACGATCAAGTCTTCCGGGTCGTCAGGGCGATCAGCCACCTCAGATCAGCTGGATCGCCTCCTGGAATGGCAGGCACTCCATAGCAGGGCGATCAACTGGGGAACGGCTGGGGGCGAGAGCGGGCGGAGGCCTGCAGCCTCCGATCGCCTGCTGCTCTGCTCTCCTCTGCTGCTGCGGCTGGGTCCGCTTTGCCATCCTCTGGGCTGGGGCCATTGGGCCATTCCATCTTGGGATCCTTCCTCTCTTGAGGATGTCAGCCTTCATCTTGGTTCGCACCTTGTCTTCTGAATTTAATTTAATTTTAGTTGGTTTTTTTATTATTTTATAATAATTTTATAAAAATAATATAATAAATAATATAATATAATAATGTTATATTATATTATAATTTCAATATATTATAATGTCTATATATATACTATAATATAATTATGATATTAATACTAATAATATATGAATATTTCTTGATATATTAATATGTTAATATTAATGATGTGTAATATATAGTAAATATAGTAAATAAATAAATAAATAATGTAGATTAGAATGTAGTTCAGCCTTTAGATGCAGCCCTCCATAATATTATTTGGCTCTCGTGTGGCCCCTTGGAAAAAATAATTGCCCACCCCTGATTTAGAGTTTTCCTTCTCTTAGGATGGTTGCCAAAAGGCTAGAGAGCTCATCCTGCCCGTTGATGCTCTTTGTCAGACCCTTCGGTTGTGACCTTTCTGGCATGGGAGGCCCTACCTGTGGCTATTTTGCCACTGCCAGCATAGCTCACAACTTCGTTAGGATACGCAAGCCTCTCCCCCACAATGAAGGGGGTGTCAATGGAAAGGAATGTAGGACTGCATAATACAGAGTCCATCCAGTTTCCCTTCTGCAGGCCTGGTCTTCAGTGTTGGGGAACCTTCCAAAGCAAGGGCACTGTGCCATGAGGAGGAAGGGAATCTCACCTTGTGTGAGCCCACATAACTTTGGGTTCATCTCATAGGAAGCTACCTTCTCTCATGTGAGATCATTGTTTCATCTAAGGATCCTGTTGCCTAGCTTAGTTGTTAGTGAATCTGCTGGATTTTAGGCAGAGTTCCTTCATAGCCCTTCTAAAGATGCCTGGGGTTGGAATTGAATAATTTTGCATCCATTTACTTTGGCATGGGTCTAGCCATCATCTTCCATCCACCCCAAGTATATATCACAGATAGAGGCAAAATTTTCTTACATGAAAAAAAATATTCTTGAACACAGAGGGAGAAGAAAAGCTTCCTGGAGTGAAAGTCTTGTAAACCTTTCCCCTTCATACATTATAATTGAAGTTCTTTCATCTTCATACATTTTAACACTCGATAATACTTTATAAATATTCAAAAGACTCTGTTAGTTGTTAGCTTTTCATTTCGGTATATCCTATTCCATTCAGATGGGATTGAAAGCGGTTTGCAACAAGAGAAATGTAAATGACTTTGTAAAATATATGTAAATGACTTCAAATTATTTTTTTTCAGAGCCAAACCTGACTTTATTCAAGGCAGGAATTAACCAAACCATGGCAACCTCAACATTAGTGTGTGCCCTTTTTTAACATACCCTTTCATGACAGATCACAAACACGTTTGGATTATCTTGCCTGCAGTGCTAGTGCCACATCTAGGAGAAAAATTGTCACTTAACTTTGCTGACTATATAAACTGACAACACAATTCTGTTCATGCATTTTGGATGAGCCATGAATTCCGTGTTCTTTTGGATATGCTAAGAAGTTGAGAGGCAACGGACAACCTTGAATTTGGATGCTGCAGCAGTTTTTTGAATGGGGATCATGGGAGAAACAGACAAACATGTCTGAAAGGCACCAGTTCAGGGTCTGATGCACTGCAGTGTAGTTGTTGTACAAAGTTGTTTATTGTAATTTTCAATATTTTTGTCTTTCAGATATTTCTGAAAGTGGCAGAAGACAATGGTGTGGATGCAGAGACTTCAGGTAAAACATAATGTCATCACATCTAATTTTATGGGACATATTGCTGTGTCATTTAATAATAATAATAATAACTTTATTTATACCCTGCCACCATCTCCCATAGGGATTCAGGGTGGCTTACGAAACAGCACACAAAGATGCCATACATAAAATAGATTCTATATATATATATATATATATATATATATATTTATATATATTTATATATATATATATATATATATATATATATATATATATACATAGAATAAAATACAACAACATAAAAACAATAATAGTTGGTTCCAGAAGTTATGGATACTTTCATAGAAACTGTCAAAAAGCTACTTCAGCACTTAATACCTTGTGGTAATGCTATGTGAAGCCATTTTTCACAGGAAACACTCCAAGGTCAGAGACAATCCATAGGATAGGATTGAAAATGGCCTTAAAATGTGTTTGTGGTGTGTAAAACCCTAACAAATGATGTGACCTTAACAAGGGGGTCCAAATGGAATGGGACTTCCATTTTGCTATTTAGTTAGGTTTTAATTATCTTGTTTTTAATTCTTTTGTTGTTTATTTTTGTCAATTTTATAGTATATTAAATCTATATATATATATATATATATATTGGGTTAAGGTCACATCATTTGTTAGGGTTTTAATTATCTTGTTTTTAATTCTTTTGTTAGTTTATTTTTGTCAATTTTTACAGTATATTAAGTCTGTATTTACCTTATTAAGTAATCTTGAATCCCAGACAATGTGAGATATAAATAATTGCCATAATACGTGATCAAACTGTATAACAACTTCTGAGGATGGCTGCCATAGATGCAGGCGAAATGTCAGGAGATGTTTTTAGAACATGGCTATACAGCCCGAAAAACCTACAACAGGGCTGCCCAGGAAGTCGATCCCAGGACCGAAGGAGGTCAATCCCAGCCGGATGGGGCGCTTCTCAGAGGGGGCGGAGCCAGGCCACGCCAAGCCCCACCCCTCCCCAGCTTCGGCACTCCCAGAAGCTGCTCCAGGTTTGTGGAGGGCAGGGCCAAAACGGCCTTGTGCTAGCTATGCCACCACTGGCTTGGCATTGCCATCCTCAAGCCTGGAGAAGCTGCTGAGAGCTCCAAAGCCAGAGGGAAGGGGGGGGCTTGGCACGGCCTGGCTCCGCCTGTGGCTTGGTTCCGCTCTACCAGCAGCTACTCCAGGCTTGAGGATGGCAGTGCCAAGCCAGCCTTGTTCTAGCTATGCCACCACTGGCTTGGCATTGCCATCCTCAAACCTGGAGAAGCTGCTGGGAGCTCCAAAGCCAGAGGGGAGGGGGCGGGGCTTGGCGTGGCCTGGCTCCACCCACTCTGACAAAGCCCCACCCCCTCCCCTCTCCAGCCTTGAGGAGGTAGGTAGACCTTTCTGACTTGGTTTTAATATAAGTAGCTCGCATGCTAAAAAAGTGTGGGCACCCCTGACCTACAACAACCCTGTATCATCTAATTTGATGTTTTGTTTTTAGATGGCACACTACCTGCTCGAAGAAGCCGTGTCTTTGGAGACAGGCAAAGCTGCCTTCGTCCTTTCACAGAAGATGATGCTTTTGACACGAACGATTCGGACATAGATCCAGGTAAAAGATGAAAGAGATATATGTTTATACATGTTCATCTTCACTGAAAAATGATAGTAAAATGTATCTTAGATTTGAAAACTGAATCTAGTTGCTGTCTCGGTGCCAATATGAATTCAAGTAGACATCTTTTGAAGACTCATGCTTCCCAATAGAGAATCACATGCGTGAGTGGGCCAGTGGAGATCAACAATCCAATACATCTCCTTCCCTTCATATTTTAAGCTCTTTAATGCATTCCACGCATACAACTGCGAGTCTTTCAGTGAACCAGCCAATAATAATATACGAGAAAATCCTCCAGCTGAGTGTGAAAAGGAGCAATTCTCAAAGCATTATTCCTGGATGTTTATCGCATCTAGCTGAATATTCAAGAAATGCAGTTTCCAGGTTACCTCTGTAATCTGTGACTCTCCTTTGACCAGCATGACGTGAGATGTCCTTCCTTCAGCTTCTCCACATATTAGCAAGGAGGAATCGAAACCCTCGTGCTTTATAATGGGAAGCCAAGGCTGTGTTGCAGGCATGTAGCTGGGGGGAGGGGGGCTTGAGGGTCTTCAGGTCCGTGTCCCCCCCCCCCAGAAAAAACTCTCAGGGTGGTCCAGGCCCGGAATAACCCCTTTTGGCACCCTAGGCCACACTTTGGAATTACGCCCCCAAACCAACCTCTACCGCATCCCCCCCCGCCTCCTCCTCGCGGCACCGCGCATCCGCCTTCCTTGAGTCAAGGAAGGAGGGCACGAGGAGGCAGAGGGAAGCCCCACCCACAGGGCTGGCAGCAGCCCCAGGGGCGGGGCTTCCCTCCGTCACCGCCTCTTCGCAGCGCGCCTCCTTCCTTGAGTCAAGGAAGGAGAGCGCAAGGAGGAGGAGGAGTAAGGAAAGCCCCCAGGCCCTCGCGGCACGCCCTCCTTCCTTGACTCAAGGAAGGAGGGTGCAAGGAGGAGGAGGCGGAGGGAAGCCCTCCCTCCCGGGGCCACTGCTGGGCATGCGCAGCAGGAGGGCGCAAGTGCCTCTGCCTTCTCCGCCATGTTCCTGGGTGCCACGTATGCCCGGCAGCGGCCCCGAGGGCTTCCCTCCGCCGCCTCCTCCTCGCGCCCTCCTTCCTTGACAAGGGGGCAGGGGCAATGGAAAGGGGGGTGCCATTCCCTCCTCCCCCCCCCTCGCAGCGCTCTCCCCCCGCCCTCCCCCGAGAGAGAGAGTCATCTCCATGCCGTGCGTTGCAGTTTTGTTTCAACAATTTTTTTTGGTCCGTGTGAAGTGCGCCCCCCTTGGCTTGCACCCCTAGGCCATGGCCTAGGGTGGCCTTATGGGTAATCCGGACCTGGGGTGGTCCATGAGAAGGCCTTACTGGTACATTATATTATATTTTATTTTTTAAAAATAAGTTTTTATTAAAGTTTCTTGATACAATATACAAAAAGTAAAACATGGTGAAAATAAAGGAAAAGATGAAACTTTTTTGGCCTACCACCCCCTTTCCAGAAAAAAAATTACTCACCGCCCCCCTAGAAATTAATTTTTTTAAAAAATGTAATAGCAATTAAACAAAAAGATATATGTATTAATATTTCTACCTTTTTTGTAAAATATAATAAAGAAAGTTGTAAATTAGAAACATTGAAGTTTGAAATTATGAAACTATTTATTGAACTTAGAATAGAAAGGTAATACAAAAAAAGTTAAAACATTCGAAATCATCTTAATGAGAAGGATGAACCTGGTATGCTGCTACCAATCTAGTAATCCTCGGCTCTATTTTCGTCAGCAGTAATCTCAAATCATCGCAATTGACTATTTTGCAATCGGTTTCGTTATAAATGGCAGTTCCTAATTGGGTCTGTCTTAAAAATCGCCAATAATGAAATGATAATGAAATTTTGAAAGTTTTGTTAGAGTTCTGAAATGTTCACCACCAGAACTTTAGCAACACTGTAGAGGCAAAACACCAGCGCCACCTAGTGTTCACCAACAGAACTTTAGTTTTGTAAGTACTTTAGAACCATTTAGAACAGGGCTGCACAGGAAGTCAATCGTGATTGACCAATCGATTGCAGGACCGAAGGAGGTCGATCGCAGCCAGATGGGGCGCTTCTCAGAGGGGACGGAGCCAGGCCCTGCCCCCTCCCCTCTGGCTTCGGTACTCCCAGCAGCTGCTCCAGCCTTGAGGAGAGCA
The DNA here is from genome assembly GCA_030556195.1 of Anolis apletophallus. Taxonomy (NCBI): domain Eukaryota; kingdom Metazoa; phylum Chordata; class Lepidosauria; order Squamata; family Anolidae; genus Anolis; species Anolis apletophallus. The sequence goes on from JARBWK010000006.1 coordinate 142,660,137, forward strand.
AGGCCAAGCCAGCCTTGTGCTAGCTATGCCATCACTGGCTTGGCACTGCCATCGTCAAACCTGGAGAAGCTGCTGGGTGCTCCAAAGCCAGAGGGGAGGGCGGCTTGGCACGGCCTGTCTTCACCCCCTCTGGCTTCCGCTCTACCAGCATCTTCTCCAGGCTTGAGGATGGCAGTGCCAAGCCAGTGGTGGCATAGCTAGCACAAGGCTGGCTTGGCCCTGATCTCCACAAGACTGGAGCAGCTGCTGGGAGTGCCGAAGCCAGAGGGGGCGGAGCCAGGCCACGGCAAGCCCCTCCCCTCTCCAGCCTTGAGGAGATAGGTAGATCTTTCTGACTTGGTTTTATTATAAGTAGCTCGCATGCTGAAAAAGTGTGGGCACCCCTGATTTAGAACCATGGATTGCCCAGGCCTAATAGACAAGCTTCTGATAGAGTCTCTGGTCATAGAAATTCGGCTTAGATTAGGCCACCAAGCTGTAATGTTTAACCAGTTTTTAAGTTGAATTGATTTAATATTTTATCTATCGTAATTATTGTGTTTTATTATGTGTATATAGAGACATAGAATCGTTGCCGGCTGTAAGCCTCCCTGAGTCGTGTGTCCGTCCGTCCCCCGCCCCCATGGGGGTTGGGAAGGGTGGGGTACAAATATTTGAAATGAATAAATAAATAGGAATAATGGAAGCATAACTTTGTAGCCTGAAGGTTGCAAGACAGCAGTTAGTAATTTGAATGTCTTCCTGTTAGACAGTTCATGTTCTTTCTCTCATTTGCTGAAATACATTAAACGAGGAAGTATATCCTCCCAAAGGGAGATTCCTTGCCTTAAGAGAGAGGGCTGAGTGCCTCACAAAATGCAACTCTTTTCCTACAGAATCTCGGGAGACCGACCTGCTGAGTGGGATGGACGGCAAAGGATCCACCCAAGTGAAGGGCTGGAAGCTGACCCAGCAGCAGTTTGTAGCCCTGCTCTGGAAGAGACTGCTTATTGCCAGACGCAGCAGAAAAGGTTTTTTTGCTCAGGTGAGATGACACATCCTGGTGCAGTTCTGTGTGAGATGGACCACGGATGATGGGACTTGAAGTACCTTCACTCACTTCCTAAAAACAATACAACCCTCATCCATTGACCAATACAGATCAAACTTGGCGCACAGAGCCCCCATGACCCAATATACATCCTACTGCAATTTGGGGGAGGTTGGACCACAGATGATGGGACTTCCAGTACCTTCAGAAATTTCATGATACCACTGTAACTCCCAATACTGATGGATCAAGACCAAACTTGGCACCCAGGACCCCAATGACCCACTCTACATCCTGCTGCACTTTTCAAATGACCCGGGCACCGCCGGGTCCCCAAGCTAGTAATAAAATAAAATACAAGAAATTCACACACAAGGAATAGGGTGGGCAGGCTGAATAGACATGATAAAATGATAAAAACACTAGGGTGAAATAAGAGTAGGAGATAGCAAATGAGGGGGCCCAAAGTGAAATAGTGGGGACAGGCTTTTAGTTTAGGATGGGGGGAAAGTGCCTGCTCTGACTTACCTGTCTCTGGCACAGGGAATGCTCTGGCACTATGCTTGTGAATTAAAGCAGCAACTGCAGTAACAGTGGTGGAAATCTCATCATCAGTTTTCAAATTCTCAACATTCCCTGAGAGGTTGGAGCCACATCGGGTTTAGCCAAATTGAACAGATAAATTTCAGATATTGATAGTTAATTTATCGTCAATACCCTGCTTTCAGGAGCCCCCAGTGGCACAGCGGGTTAAATCACTGAGCTGCTGAAGTTGCTAACTGAAGGGTCAGTGGTTCAAATCTGCCAAACAGAGTGAATTCTCAGTTAGCCCAACCTAGCAGTTTGAAAACATGCAAATGTGAGTAGATCAATAGGTACCGTTTCGGCAGGAAGGTAACAGCGCTCTATGCAGTCATGCCGGTCACATGACGTTGGAGGCATCTATGGACAACGTCAACCTTTCGGCTTAGAAATGGAGATGAGCACCAACCCCCAGAATCGGACATGTCTATTTGTTTATTTATTTATTTGCGGCATTTGTAGTCCGCCTTTCTCAGCCTTGTAGTGACTCAAGGCGGCTCACAGAAATAGCAAACAGCACAAAATGGGTCTAGAGAAGAGGATTGATACATGTGGTATGGGAGAACCAAATCCTCTTGAATGCAATACGTTGCTGTATTGACTCATTGATGACCACACTACGTTCTACTGATGTTGTATATGATGTTATTTATTGCTCCACACCTATAGATCTATTTTGTGTGTGTTCACATTTGATGTATAATCAACCACACTTTTTCCATATATATATATATATGTTGTGATGCTGATTTGGTTCTCCCATACCACATCTATCCATCCTCTTCTCTAGACCCATTTTGTGTTGTGTTTGCTACGTATATAGCGAGCAGCCTTCCCTGTGCTTTCTGGCTCACGGAAATACCGTGTTTCCCAGTATGACACCCCGATTGTAAGACGTATCGGGGGGTGTCAGAGGGGTCGGCTTATATAAGCCATACCCGAAAGTAAGGCGTGCCTCGGGCGGCAGGCATGGCGTGGCTTCCTGGCCGGGCGAAGAGGCTCCCAGAGGGCTCAAGGGCCCGGAATCCTCCTCCTCTTGCTCTTCTTTCTTCCAGCGGCGCCTTCCATCCTCCTCCTCTTCCTCCCAGCAGCCTTTCCCTCTCGGCGGTTCCGCCCCTCTCTTCAGTGAAGGGAGGGGGCGGAGCCGCCGGCGGCGAGAGGGGAAGAGCGCCCGGTGGAAGTCCCGCCGGTGCGGCGGCTCAGGCGTCTTTTCCCCGCCGCCCGCTTGCCCGCGCTCCAAACGGGAGCCGGGCGGCGGAGAAAAGCACCTGAGTCGTCCTGAGGCGGGACTTCCGGCGCCTTCTCCCTCTGCCGGCTCGCTTTCCCTTGCAACCGGGTCTTCAGAGAAGGGGAAGGCAGGCAGGCACAAAAAGGGCAGCCCTCTTGTGTTTACCTGCCTTCCCTTCTCTGAAGACCCGGTTGCAAGGGAAAAGCGAGCGGCGGAGGAGAGGGGAAGGCGCCGCGAGATCCCCTGCAACCGGGTCCTCAGAGAAGGGAAAGCAGGCAGGCGCAAGGCAGCCCTCTTGTGTTTACCTGCTTTCCCTTCTCTGAGGACCCGGTTGCCATGGGATCTCGCCGGCGCCTTCTCTTCGCCGCCGGCTCGCGCTTTCCCATGGCAACCGGGTCCTCAGAGAAGGGAAAGCAGGCAGGCGCAAGGGCAGCCCTCTTGTGTTTACCTGCTTTCCCTTCTCTGAGGACCCGGTTGCCATGGGCGCTGGCGCCTTCTCCCTTTCGCGCCCGGCTCAAGGCTTTCCATGGCAACCGGGTCCTCAGAGAAGGGAAGGCAGGTAAACACAAGAGGGCTGCCTTGCGCCTGCCTGCTTTCCCTTCTCTGAGGACCCGGTTGCCATGGGAAAGCGCGAGCCGGGCGGCGAAAGGGAGAAGGCGCGGCGAGATCCCATGGCAACCGGGTCCTCAGAGAAGGGAAAGCAGGCAGGCGCAGGGCAGCCCTCTTGTGTTTACCTGCCTTCCCTTCTCTGAGGACCCGGTTGCCATGGGAAAGCGAGCCGGCGGCGAAAGGGAGAAGGCGCGGCGAGATCCCATGGCAACCGGGTCCTCAGAGAAGGGAAGGCAGGTAAACACAAGAGGGCTGCCCTTTTTGTGCCTGCCTGCCTTCCCTTCTCTGAAGACCCGGTTGCAAGGAAAGCGCGAGCCGGCAGCGAGAGGAGAAAGGCGCGGCGGGAGTCCCGCCTCCAGGACGACTCAGGTGCTTTTCTCCGCCGCCCGGCTCCCGTTTGGAGCGCGGCAAGCGGGCGGGGCGGGGGAAAGACGCCTGAGCCGCCGTGCCGGCGGGACTTCCACCGGGCTTTCTTCCTCTCGCCGCGGCTCCGCCCCCTCCCTTCACTGAAGAGAGGCGGAACCAGCGAGAGGGAAGGCGCTGCTGGGAGGAAGAGGAGGAGGATGGAAGCGCCGCTGGAAGAAAGAAGAGCAAGAGGAGGAGGATTCCGGGCCCTTTTGAGCCCCTCTGGGGAGCCTCTTCGCCCGGCCAGGAAGCCACGCCATGCCTGCCGCCCGAGGTAACTCTTGCTTTCATCTTACTTTCGGGGTACCTCGGCTAATGTAAGTCGTGCCCGAAAGTAAGACATAGTGGGATTTTGGGGACAAAAGAAAGTAAGACGCTGTCTTACTTTCGGGGAAACACGGTAGCAATTTAGTACCATACATTACTAGAAATACAGTTAAAAACATTCCATGTTAATTATGATTGACATGGATTGGTCTTATTGCCACTAGGTGGCAGTGCTGTATAATGAACAGTTCCATTTGAGTGTTTGGTATCCTGATTTCAGAGTGGTGGAAACTGACAGTGTTCCTATTTACATAGGAGGGTGAGGCAGGAGACATTGCTGTTTCTCAGAATATTTGGGGAAACCTCTTTTTCTCTTCCTCTCTGATTTCAGATTGTACTCCCAGCTGTTTTTGTTTGCATCGCTCTCCTGTTCAGTTTGATTGTGCCTCCCTTTGGTAAATATCCGAGCCTGGAATTGCAGCCATGGATGTATGATGAACAATATACATTTATCAGGTACTTAATAAACTGAGAGAACAGAGATCATATTTAAGGGTATGGTATAGTCATAGGGTAGAGTGTCATGTGTAAGTGTTGGAGACACATGAAGGCATGGCAAATCCATAGGGTTGGGAGCATGGGGATTGCAGATGCATAACACTGGTGTGTGTGTGTGTGTGTGTGTGTGTGTGTGATGGAAGTTGAATTTGATTTCTGAGTTGAATTTGAGGAGTAATCCATTGATTGGTATATTCAATGGTGTACGGTCTTGATAGGGATCAGCCAATAGCAGAGTCACATGCATGAATACTCCTGCTTGAGCCAGAGGCATATTAAGCCGTTATACCGATTACGCACTCGCGTAATGCACCACGTACTCAGGGGCGCCAACAAGGGCCGTCTTCGGTGCCCCCTCGCCCATTCCTCTGTCTTTCTCCTCTGGCGCTCGGGGAGAACTAGAAGAGCGTGCTGCCGGAGGAGAACCAAAGCCTGCCAGCCAGTGCACATGCGCGCAGCCCCCTTCCTTCTCCAACATCAGCGCGTGCGGGCGCCCCTCCCCTCTCATGCGCCGCATCCCCCCCCCCCGGAATAGAGGACGCGCTGGGAGGAAGAAGGTCGGTGGGACCTCTGCCGGGAGGGGTCGCGTCGTGCCCACTGGGGAGGCAGGAGCGGGCTAGGCTGGATGGCCCTTGGGGCCCCTCCCAACTATAGAAGTCTAGCAATAAGAATAATGTACAATAATATATTAATTCTGAATATATAATAATTATTATTATTATAATTATAATTCCTTCTTGGCATTAGGGGGTTGGCCTGGATGGCCCTTGCAGCCCCTTCCAACTCTAGGAGTCTAATAATAGCAATAATAATGATAGCAATAATAATAACAATAATAATGTATAACAATATTTTAATTCCTACTTGGAAAGGGGGCTGGACTAGATGTCCCTTGGGGGTCCCTTCCAACTCTATAAGTCTAGCAACAACAACAATAAGAATTATGTACAATAATATATTAATTCCGGTTTGGGGAGGGTGCCAAAATACTGTCCGCTTACCATTTAAAATTACCTTCGTCCAGCCCTGGCTTGAGCCAAATGACTTCATTTCCCTATTCCTCTGTGCTGATGTCTTGAAATTGTCTCAGCTTTCATGCTAGCTCAAGACTCTGATGGTGTCTTTCTAAATAATGTATCCATAGTAATGATGCTCCAGAAGACACTGGGACTCAGAAGCTTTTGGATGCTCTCCTCAACAAACCTGGTTTCGGAACCCGCTGCATGAAAGGATACTCCATTGCGTAAGTAGAACATTGACAAAAGAGGTCTGTTGACATATCCACATTCATGCTGTTTTCAGGTTCCCCTGGAAAGATTAGAAATTACACTATGTAACACGATTTTTGTTCCTGGGTTATAAATGTCATCTCTTAATTGGTTACATCATTTTAAAAAAGGAAAAGGTTTATTAAACTGCACAAAAAACTTTTGTTGCTGGATATCCTGCAGCACCTTTGACTATAAATGTTTTTAAATGAATATCATAGAGTCTCAACCAATTCAACATAATCTGTAGAAGCCACAAAAATGAAATTTCTGGAGTACAACAACTAGATTCAAAATAATTACCGTCCAATGAAAAAGGAAATAGCACTTTCAAACCAGGAACAGATTTTCTTTTTCAAATGAGGTAACATAGTGTTGTTGATATGGTTCTGCATAGGACACAATCCTGCAAGAGATGGAGGAAGTGATATTTACTGGGTTTGTTTGTTTGCAAGTTGTTGCATATACAATTGGCTGAGTGACCATATTGTTCACATCTACAAAGTTGGTCTGGGCAATCATGGTTCTAAATGATTCTAAAGTACTTACAAAACTAAAGTTCTGGTGTTGAAAACTAGGTGGCGCTGGTACTTTGCTTCTACAGTGTTGCTAAAGTTCTGGTGGTGAACATTTCAGAACTCTAACAAAACTTTCAAAATAAGGTTATAAATGGCAGTTCCTAATTGGTTCTGTCTTAAAAATCACCAATAATGAAATAATAATGAAGTTTTGAAAGTTTTGTTAGAGTTCTGAAATGTTCACCACCAGAACTTTAGCAACACTGTAGAAGCAAAGCACCAGCGCCACCTAGTGTTCACCACCAGAACTTTAGTTTTGTAATTACTTTAGAACCATTTAGAACCATGATTGCCCAGCCCTATTGTCAATAGTCCATTTCCATATTGATTGTCATCATTACAAAGCTGGTGCTTTGCTTCTATAGTGTTGCTAAAGTTCTGGTGGTGAACATTTCAGAACTCTAACAAAACTTTCAATATTTCATTATTACTTCATTATTGGCATTTTTTAAGACAGAACCAATTCGGAACTGCCATTTATAATGAAATTTTGAAAGTTTTGTTAGAGTTCTGAAATGTTCACTACCAGAACTTTAGCAACACTGTAGAAGCAAAGCATCAGCGCCACCTAGTTTTCACCACCAGAACTTTAGTTTTGTAAGTACTTTAGAACCATTTAGAACCATGATTGCCCAGGCCTATTACAAAGTAGTATTAAGATGTGATATGCCTTCATATTGCCAATATGATCTCTAAAGTTGCTCCTGTGTTTCATTCCGTTTGTGCAGAGATACTCCTTGCTCTGTGGGGGAAGAGGATTGGACCACTGCTTCTGTTCCTAAGGCAGTCATGGAAATCTTGCAGAAAGACAACTGGACGATGGAGAACCCTTCCCCATGTTGTATATGCAGCAGTGAGACGATCAAGAAGATACTACCTTTGTGTCCTGCAGGGGCTGGCGGCCTGCCTCCTCCACAGGTACAGGAGACCTGGGTTACATTAGCCCATTGGGCTGACTTTTTGCCTACACATACAAAGCAAGTAAAGCAATCCCATTGGCTCATGCACAGATATATACATTAAAAAAAGAAGGATAAAATTAAGTAAAATATAGATGATGGGATTGAAGTATAACACACATTTAGCCTTTATATTTTAACAGATATCTTTATTTGCTTAATTGCGTTAATTTTATTTAATATTTTAATATTTTATTTACTATTTTATAATAATATAATATAATGTTATATCATATTATATTATATTATAGTTTCAATATATTATATTAAAATATAATAATTATAATATAATATAATGTAGTATAATATAATATGATATAATATAGTATAATATGATTATGGTATGATATATTGTATATACATATAGCATTGATAATGTTGTAATGTGATACAATATAATACTACTAATGATAATGTGATATTATAATTGTATATTTTGTGTTACATGTAACAGTGCTAATGATATTGCGATATAATGTTATAGTGCAATGTGATGTGTAATATTAATATTGTGCTGTGGCAGTAATATATAGTATATTGTATTTGCATTTTGCTTGCTGATATTTGCATATCACATTGTACTATAACAATATCACATTGAACTATAACAATTATATCGCAATATTATTACTAATATTGCATATAACACAAATATATAGTTATAGTATCATATTATTATTAATATATTGCATTACATTACAATATTATTAATATTATATTACAATATTAATGGAAAACAGTGCTTGACTTATCCTTTGGGTTTTTTCCTTTTCTCTGCTCCTTCTCCCAACTGGTCACAGCGAGTACAGAACACCACGGACACCCTTCAGAACCTGACTGGACGCAACATTTCCGATTACCTTGTGAAGACATATGCTCAGATCATTGAGAAAAGGTACTTCATCTCCTCACCAGTACACCTCGCTTCATTGCTGGTACATTTCATTGGGTGGGAGAAGATTCAGTTCTTAAAGAGTCAGAGCTTTGAATTAAAGTGAGATTCAGCTGTCATTTATTTATTTGGATATCTCATCTTTCCC
>JARBWK010000006.1:142675792-142734874 GCA_030556195.1 Anolis apletophallus
CCCTCCCTCCTGACATTTCGGACTGTAAATTCCTGCAGCCAGAGCCGAGGGGCAGAGTCTGGGAGAGGGCGGTGGGAGGGAGGGGAGAAGGAGGCAACTAGGAGGAAAGAAAGAAAGAAAGTAAAGAAGGAAGAGAGGGAGGGAGGGAGAGGGAGAGAAAGGGCGTTGCTTGGGTGGACCTCTCCCAGGTCCCCAGCACGAGACCACACCAACCCAGGCTTGCTCCTGCGCTCTCGGACCAAACCGGGGCGGGCTGCTTGGCCAAAGGGAGCCGCGAGTGGGAGGGAAGGATCAAGGCCAAGGTCTGGCTCTCCTGTCTTCGGGAGTAGCTGAACAAAAGCTGCACAAACCCCAACCTGAATCCTCGCTCTGCGGGAGCGCACGCCAAGCAGACATCTCTCTCTCTCTCTCTCTCTCTCTCTCTCTCTCTCGTGCACGCCTTTGGAGCGAGTTTGCACCCGCTGCGCTCTCCCCAGGCCTCCCGAGGAGACCTTCAGAGCACAGCGGAGCTTTCCAGCCGGTGGGAATGGGGACCTTGTAGGTGGCGGGATGGTGCCTACTCTACTTTCTCTTCTGCTCCGGAGGCACCATGGTGAAAGCCAGCCAAGTGTGGGTCTGTGGGGGGGGGGGGCGCAGGTGGTAGAGGTTGGCGTAAAGGGGGCGTAATTCCAAAGTGTGGCCTAGGACGCAAAAAGGTGTTAATCCGGCCCTGATCGCGATGGGGATATGTGTTAAGATGCAGATTCCTTTACCTTTGATGTCTGTTCTTCAATTTCCATGCATCTGACTGCTACTATTTTTGTGTTCTTAGAAGCTGAACAACATCAATGACATTCTCAAGTCAGTGTTCCTCATTTTCCCTCACTTCTGTCTGGGTCGTGGCCTCATTGACATGGTGAAAAATCAAGCTATGGCAGATGCTCTGGAAAGATTTGGTAAGTAAAATGTAGCTCTTTCCAGTTACCTTTGTGAGACTCTTTGGACAAGGTACACAGTGTTTACTTGCTGTTAAGTCAGTAAAAAGTATTTGTCAAAACAAATAAAAAAAATCTGGACTCTACAACTGGTAAAATGTGCATATTGAATGCATCTGTATGTTCGTTCATTCTTCCCATATTTTTTGTGGTTAGTTTTTATGATTTCTGAAATTTCATAGATAAATTAGGAGCCACCAGTGGTTCAATGAGTTAAACCCTTGTGCCCGCAGGACTGCTGACCAAAAGGTCAGCAGTTTGAATCCAGGGAGTGGTGTGAGCTCCCATCTGTCAGCTCCAGCTTCTCATGCGGGAACATGAGAGAAGCCTCCCACAGGATGGTAAAACATCTGGGTGTCCCCTAGGCCAGTGTTTTTCAACCTCTTTTGAACTGCAGCACATTTTTTACATTTACAAAATCCTGGGGCACACCACCAACCAAAATGACACAAAATGACACTCTAACACATAATACATATAGTTAATATGTTTTTTAAATGTATTTATACACTCACTTAGTGTGAAACCTGGGCCCTGTTTGGCATTTGCAATTTCCTTTCTCAAAAACTTCTCCATCACTGTCACTTGCTTGTCTTGCTGTGTTCCCAAATTGCCACTGTCACTTGATGCGCAGCTGCAGCACTAACTCTACCTTTTTTTACTTAGCCGCATCTGAGCGAATCCAAGATGGCGCGACCATAGCACTCCCGCGTCACTTCTTAGGTGATGTGAGAGGGCTATGGTTCCATTTCTTAAAGGGACAGATGCGCCTTATAGTTTATATATGAATGAAGTTCGAAAATAATTTCCCACAGCACACCTGATGATCTCTTGGGGCACACTAGTGTTCCGCGGCACACTGGTTGAAAATCACTGCCCTAGGCAATGTCCTTGCAGACAGCCAATTCTCTCACATCAGAAGAGACTTGCAGTTTCTCAAGTCGCTCCTGATGCAGGGAAAAAAAGATAAATTAGAGGTTTCTAGTTGCAAAGGGACTAGAATCCTGAAAAGAAGTATTTGTTTAAAACAGTGGAAGAATAAAATAAGAGAGCATTACAGAGTTGAATTCCATGTAGATTTAAAATTAATATAGGTAAGATATTTAGCTCTTTTTTGTTTTTCTTTCTATATCTTCACTACAGGTAGTAGAAATATTTAACTCCAAGGACGGAAATGTGACCTGATCTTAAGAATAGATATCTTATGAGACCGGAATAGTAGACAGTTACCTATAGCATATCTCTCATTTTCTTGTGCACATATGCTCTTCCACTGTGTCTTACTCTTTTTCAAGTATAATCATATATTAACTTTATTCAAAATACTCCCCCTTGCTATACTACATACTCTAAAGAAAGATATGTTTCAGGGTTTTTTTTAGTGGACTTGCTAACTATGTATAATTCTCTGTTAGTATTTTTTTTTCTTTTTTTTCTTTCTACTTTCTTTACCCATTTTTTTACTTTCTTTGTATTGTTATTATATTATTATTGTGAAAATTTAATAAAACTATATATTTTTTAAAAAAACATTGGAAGAATAGAATATGAGAATCAGTTTTTGGCGGTCATTTAAGACATTTTAAACAAACATCATTGGTGCCAGGACTAACTCATAAGTGAAGGTAAATTTCTGAAATAGACACCAGAATAACCACCAGAATGATTGACTGTTATCAGGTTTGTTGATGGTGTAAATTGCAACTCCTTAGGGATGAACTTTAGATGTAGATTAAAAATTAGTAGCTTCTTGAATGTAGCCTCATGGCTAGGGATCATTCTCCTCTTCTCTGGGTGCTGATGGGGTGCCTCACTTTTCCCAATTAGGTGAGAACCGCTTTGTCTCCCCTCTCTCTTGGGATCTTGTGGGACGGAATCTTTTTGCCATGGCTGTAGAAGGTGCAGTCTTCTTCCTCATCACATTGCTCATCCAGTACAGATTCTTTATCAAACCCAGGTAAGACAGTCTATAGCAGGGGTGGGCAATTATTTTTTCCAAGGGGCCACACGAGAGCCAAAAAATATTATGGAGGGCCACACCTAAAGGGGGAACTACATTCTAATCTACATAATTTATTTATTTGCTTACTATATTTACTATATATTACACATCATTAATATTAACATATTAATATATCAAGAAATATTCATATATTATTAGTATTAATATCATAATTATTATATTATAATATAGATATAGAGAGAGAGACATTATAATATATTGAAATTATAATATAACATTATATTATATTATTTATTATATTATTATATTATATATTATTACTATAAAATTATTATAAAATAATAATAAAAACCACTAAAATTAAATTAAATTCAAGAAGACAAGGTGCGAACCAAGATGGAATGGCCCAAAGGACCCAGCCCAGAGGATGGCAAAGCGGACCCAGCTGCCGCCGCAGCAGAGGAGAGCAGAGCAGCAAGCGATCGGAGGCTGCAGGCCTTCGCCCGCTCTCACCCCACACTCTATTTCCCCTCCCATTGGATAAAATCGGCTGTCACTCACTTTGCCCCACGGTCCCACCCCTTTGCGGGGCGTATCCGTCCCTCCGATTGGCTGCTTCCGTGGCCGTCAGTCAGGGCTCCTCCAACAGTCGCCCCAACCACCGTTACTCCCCTTTGGCCATGCCCCTTCGCCGCGAGCTAGAACTCTCCCGAGTTGGTTCTGTGAGGGAAAGAGGAAGGAAGGTTCGCACCTTCTTCTGCTTCTTCTGATATCAAAGAGGAGGAGGAGGGGAAGGGCAAGGGCCGGAGTGGCGAGATGTCGGTGTGTGAAGCGCCCGGCTGTGGCTGAGGCGGAGACGGAGGCCTCCCTTTCACCTGGGAGAGGCTCATGACAGCAAGGAGCGCAGCGGGAGAGGAAAGGAGAGGGAGGGCAGGGCTTCTTCGCCTCAGGGAGGCCGCCTGTCTCTGAAGAGTTGGTTTGGAAACCTTCCTCTTGGCCCCACCCCTGACGCCCTTCTCCCCGGGCCGGACAGAATTGGCTGCCGGGCCGTCTCCAGTCCGCGGGCCATTGGCTGCCCGCCCCTGGTCTGTAGCTTCAGAGGCTCTCCAGTGTGGGATAGTGACAAGTGCTGAGAATCATTATGTTTAGTATTCCAAATTTGGGATAACTTTAATGGAACTATCCAAGGTGCTGAATCTGTTTAGAAATAGATTTCACACTTTGATGAAGCCCGGATTAAAATCCGGAATTGCTTCTTCTCCCCAATGGCATTGGAGCCACCGGCTGCCACTGGTGAAAGGAGAAGAAGTGAGAACTCAAAGATACACACACACATACCTAATATGAAGTCAAAAAAGACTTCGCTGACCCGATTGGCGGGGACCCTACTTCGCTGACCCGATTGGCGGGGACCCTACTTCGCTGACCCGATTGGCGGGGACGAGAGACAGGGCCTTCTCAGTAGTGGCCCCTCGGCTATGGAATGCCCTTCCTAGGGACATTAGATTGACCCCCTCCCTCCTAACATTTCGGAAGAAACTGAAGACCTGGCTGTTTGAGCAGGCATTTGCAGACGAATTATAATTATTTAACTGAGACCTATGGAATTAATAAGATGATGCAACGGAAATCAATTCTATTGATGAGACACTGAGATTTGTATTTTACAATTTTATAATTTTAACTGCAAATTGTATTGTTTTTATATAGTTATGTATTAATTGTTTGTCGTATTTTATATTGTGGCATTCATTGCTGCGTGTACACCGCCTCAAGTCGCCTACGGGCTGAGAGGGGCAGTATAAAAATATGATAAATAAATAAATAAGAGAATAAACCTTCCATTTAACATATTGCTTTTCTCCATTTTCCAAAGGCCCATCTATGCAAAGCTTCCGCCTGTGAGTGAAGAGGATGAAGATGTGAACAGAGAAAGGCAGAGGATCATTGGCGGTGGTGGGCAAAGCGATATTTTAGAAATCAAAGAACTAACAAAGGTGAGAAGAGAGAGCAGAGTTGGGGCAAAGTGTGCCTAGAGAAACTCAGTTGCAGCCAGAGTCCTGTTGCTAACTTGTATTTCGGGGCGGGGGGGGGGGGTATATAGGATAAAACCGGTGAAAAATAGTTGTTCACTAAGAGCCAATATCTGTTATACTTTCCAGATATACAGAATGAAACGAAAGCCAGCTGTGGACAGGATTTGTGTCGGAATTCCACCTGGGGAGGTAATGTTTCCAATTCTTTTCAGTTGTGTCTTTCGTAAGATATCATTTGATATATAACCTGAAGGAACAAAACAGAAAGTGTTTAGTACTTCAGTTTAGTGTGGGGAAAGCTTAGCCATCCTGCTTTCACAATGAGTGAAATTAACTCCACCGTATAGGTGAATGATGCATCTCACTATTGGATTGCTGTTCCTATAACCCCAAGTGTGGTCAATTCCTTTGATCTCCTAGGACAGTGGTTCCCAAACTTTTTTGGCCTACCGCCAGAAAAAAATTTACTCAACGCCCCACTAGAAATTATTATTTTTTATTGAATAGCAAATAAACAGAAAGATATATGTATTAATGCAGTGGTTCTCAACCTTTCTAATGCCGTGACCCCTAAATAAGGTTCCTCATGTTGTGGTGACCCCCAACTATATTTTCGTTGCTACTTCATAAATAATTTCGCTACTCTTACGAATTCTAATCCAAATATCTAATATGCAGGTCAAAGCGAAGTGGGCGGGGACAAAAAATAGGGCCGCGCGATCCCTCCTAAATGGCTAATCGTTCACCGCCCCCTTAAAGGGGTTCACCACCCCCCAAATTACCCTGAGCCTCCCACTGCCCCCTTGGATCGCCTCACTGCCCACCAGGGGGTGGTACCGCCCACTTTGAGAATCAGTGTCCTAGGAGAACATGAAGGACTGTAATTTATTTCAGTGAGAGCCATATAATATATTTTAAGACTGAAGTCAACTAAATGTGAGTATAATAAGCCTCTGAGCATTCCTCACAAATGGCATGGGAGCCATACACACTGTGCCTGCGATCTGCCTGCGATCTACCAGGACGCCCTTCGAGATCTACCAGTAGATCACGATCTACCTAATGAGCACCCCTGCTCTAGACTAAAGAAGAGCATCTCAGTCCATCACAGAGTCAAGTGACAATAGTGCATACAGAATTTCAGGGGATATTAGATGTCTTTTGGTTTCATTTATCATTGTAAGGGTTAAGTATGGTCTATGTGGATGAAATGGGGAGGCCCACACCCTTAACCTGGTATTTTAACTTTTACAGTGCTTTGGTCTTCTGGGTGTGAATGGTGCTGGTAAATCCTCCACCTTTAAGATGTTGACTGGAGACACAGATGTTACAGGAGGAGATGCTTTTCTGAAGGGAAATAGGTATGGACAAATGGTAGCCTTGTTTATGTATTTATTTATTTGCATCATTTATACCCCGCCCATATCAGCCCAAGGGCGATTCAGGACGGTGGACAATCGGCACAATTCAATGTCATCTCTAAAACACACATCAATCGAATAAAAACATTATCACCCAAAAAATATCATCATCCACCCGGAAGAGGTGACATCGCTTGGGCCCCGCCCCCGATGGGAGTGACGTCACTCAGGCTGCACTCCTCCTCCCTCCCTCCTGAGGCCGCGCCGAGCTGTCTTGCAGGCAGCGGCAGCTGCGCTGCGTGAATGGGGCGCTGCATGGAAGGGCGCCGCATAGCTGCCGCTGGGACAACTCGGCATGAGTCATAGCCATTTTTTTTGTTGGCCTTGATCTGGCGCCCCCCTCGGCTTACGCCTGTCTTCTTTCTTCTTTTGTTTTAGATTCATTTGTCATTGAGTTGGAGTTAGATGTATCCATTTTACTGCGTTTATTGTTTTTATTGTGTTTATTGTTTTTATGTCTGATATTTTGTATTTTGTATTCTGTGATTTGTGGTTCGGGCACGGCCCCATGTAAGCCGCCCCGAGTCCCCTTTGGGGAGAGGGAAGCGACTTATAAATAAAGTTTATTATTATTATTATTATTATTATTATTAGGCCACGGCCTTGCTTGCCTAATGGATAGTCCGGGTCTGTTTGTTACTTATGGTTCAAGGTGGCGTAAATATGGTTAAAACTGACAAACAAAACACAACACTATTAAAATGCATATACCAAAAACACACGCAACACACACCAATAACATGCATTTCCAAATTCACAGTTTAAAATTGACTGGGTAGGCCATGTTTTGTTGCTTTTCTTGGCACTTTTGTCCGCTAATATTTATTTATACAGCAGATAAAATTTCACTCATAACATGACAGGATATCTTTCGATCTTGACATTTAAAACCAGTGTTAGGTAATTGCCATTATGAGGAATGTCTGCCCCTGACACAATTTCATACTGGCATCTTGAGAAATAGGTATTTTAATTTTGCTAAAGATCATTGTCTTGGCTGATAAAGAAGTGGGAATGGGTAGAAATTTCAGTGATCACACCTTTAGTCACAGATTCCAAAGAACTGCACGAAAAGTTATTTCTTTTATTTTTATTTTTTATTATTTACCGCGTTTTTACCCCGCCCTTCTCAACCCCCGAGGGGGGACTCAGAGCAGCTAACAAAGGCAATCCAGTGCCACAATCAATACAATATAAACCATAAATACAAAGTTAAACAATAGCAGTAAGATTAAAACAGTAATCAACAGCAATTAAATTACAACAATACTCCGTCCACAATTCCGAATTGATAAGAACAATAAGCCATAATCTCAAATCTGTCACTATCAGTAATCCATTCCAGTCAAGATGTTGCTTAAGCTATTGTGCAAAGGCCTGGTCCCAAAACCAAGATTTTAGCTTCTTTCTAAACGCCAGGAGGGATGGGATGAGCTTATTTCTCTTGGAAGCACGTTCCACAGGCGGGGGGCCACAGCCGAGAAGGCCCTGTCCCCCGTTCCGGCCAGCCGCATTTGATGGAGATGTAGTGTTTTAACTAAGCTCCCATATTCAGTTGTTGCAATATTTCAATGTATTTCAAACATTTATACCCCGTCCTTCTCGACCTCCAAGAAGGGGCAATATGCCTTCAGGACTTCTTTAATTTATGGCAACCCTATCATAATGTTTTCTAGACAGGGCCGGAGGTAATTTAAAATGATACGCGAACATTATTTTGGCGCCCCCCTCTCTCTCCGGCCTTGTGGAGGGTGCGCATACGCGTCGGGTACGCACGCGCAGGGCCAGCTAGTTCTGCGCATGCACGCCGGGTGCACATGTGAGGGGCCAGCTAGTTACGCACATGTGTGTGGGGTGCACATGCGCAGGGCCAGCTATTTCCTCACATGCGCCATTGCTGTAGAGGGACTCAAGCTGGACTGAGACGCCAATCGCCCTAAGCGAGGCCAAAAACTTTTTACAGCCGGGGCGGAGCCTCCCGCTTCCGGTTGTAAGAAGTTCCTCCTTTTAGGCCTCGTTTCGGGCGATTGGCATCTCCGTCCAGCTGGAGTCGCGCCGCACCAATGTTGCATGCGCAGAACCTGGCGGTCAGATGCGCCCCTGACCACGTGGCGCCCTAAGCGGGCACTTACTTTACTTACCATTAAATCCGCCCCTGTTTCTAGATAAGATTCATCCAGAGAAGACTTGTCATTTTCTTCTTGTAATGCTGAGGAAGTGAAACTTAACCAAATCATCTAGTAAATGTTTATGGGTGAGTGTGGATTTGAGCCTTGGTTTCCGATAGTTCTAGACCAGTGGTTCTCAACCCATGGGTCCCCAGATGTTCTGGCTTGCCCAGAAATCCTAACAGCTAGTAAACTGGCTGGGATTTCTGGGAGTTGTAGGCCAAAACACCCGGTGACCCACACATTTAGAACCACTGTTCAAGGCCAGTTCTCAAAATCACTGCATCCTGCCAGATCTCTACCATTATCTGGAAGTGAGTGAGGCTCACATCTGAGTAGAAACTTAGAAGATTATCCTCCACAAAAATGAACTTGCATTTAAATAATACAAAACAAAAGCTGCTGTGCTCATTATTTTGAAGATATGTTTCATGATGTGGATCAATGAGCTTAAGAAGCAGTTGATCTAGCGTATATTCTGTGCTGCAGCACTAGGTAACCTTTAAAAATGTATATCTTATCTCTTTGCAGTATTTTATCTAACATCCAAGACGTTCATCAGAATATGGGGTATTGCCCACAGTTTGATGCCATTAATGAGCTGCTGACGGGAAGGGAACACTTGGAATTCTTTGCACTCTTAAGAGGGGTTCCAGTAAAGGAAGTCTGCAAGGTAAAATCGCCTGAATCAAAATATTGTTTGGAATTGCAGCCCTCAGAATACTACAGCCAGCATGGACAGTGTTTACAATTGCAAACCTCATATGGTTGATGATAATGGGAGTGTATTTACATTAAATAGTTGTATCTTACTTCAACAGATGCTTGAGATAACCTTACATCAGTAATTAATTTTTTAAAAAACATATGCAACATAGTACCAAAATACTATCACATATCAGAATACAATATAATGGATATCAATGTAACGTCCCGTGTCAGTATAAAAATGCTGAATAGCTTGGGACATATAACAATTTGATGAAAATTAGGAAAGGGAATAGGAATACACATGAACAGAAATAATTTATGAAGGATGTGCTTCATCTCGACACTTGACTACTGTAACGCTCTTTACATTGGCCTTCCCTTGACCCTGATCTGGAAACTTAAGCTAGTGCAGAACGCCGCAGCTCGACTTCTCGCAGGAAAGCCTGCGAGTTGCCATATAACACCAATACTGCAGGACCTGCACTGGCTACCAATTAAATTCTGGATCACCTTCAAGGTGCTAATTCTTACTTTTAAGGCCTTGTATGGTCTGGGGCCAGTGTACCTGAAGGATCGACTGATTCCATACAACCCACCGAGATCACTACGCTCTGACGATCAGAACGTTTTGGTCATTCCCAGTGTGAAATCTTTCCATCTGACAACAACTCGTCAACGGGCCTTTTCAATCATTGCCCCGGTCCTTTGGAATGCTCTGCCACCAGAAACACAGGCCCTGCGTGATTTGAACATCTTCCGCAAAGCGTGCAAGACGCACCTGTTCAGGCAGGCTTTTGGCTGAGTTGGTTACTCTGTATGTTTTAATCTATGTTTTATCTGACATTGTTTTATAGTAACTCTACTGTAAACCGCCCCGAGTCTCTGGGAGTGGCGGTGTAGAAGTCCAAATAAAT
This sequence comes from Anolis apletophallus, assembly GCA_030556195.1. Lineage (NCBI taxonomy): Eukaryota > Metazoa > Chordata > Lepidosauria > Squamata > Anolidae > Anolis > Anolis apletophallus. Next base: position 142,685,980 of record JARBWK010000006.1, read on the forward strand.
AAATAAAATAAATAAATATTCTTGTTGTCTACATTTCCTATAGGTTGGAGAATGGGCTGTTCGTAAACTAGGCCTCGTAAAGTATGCAGAGAAGTACGCAGGAACCTACAGTGGTGGGAACAAGCGCAAGCTCTCCACGGCAATGGCTCTCATTGGAGGGCCTCCTGTGGTCTTCCTGGTAGGTATGGGTAGGTTCACAATGTAGTTAGTGTCAGGATTGTAAGGCAGAGCACACAAAATTAGACAACATAAACAGTTCAAAAACAACTTGAAGCAAATCTAAAATATTCTGGGAAAGCACAGCAAGAGAGAAAGGGATTGGCACTCACAGCCCAGTAGGATCAGAGCCAAGCTATGTTCATAGCCCTCCCCGCAAAGCTTGAATAAAAAGGGAAATTTTAGCCTGGTGCAGAAATTACACAAGCATAAGCACCAGTCGGGCCTTCTAGGTGAAAGTACAAGTATTCCACAAGTAGGGCATCAGAGCAAAGAAGGTCCTTCTCTCTTTATTTTGTTAAAACTATAGTTACGTTTCTCTAAAACATGAAATAATTGCCGCTTGATTTGAAAAATAGCCACTTGAGATACATCTTTTCTTTGTACATAAGTTCAAAGATCTGATTACATGTCTCACTGAACAGTTAGGATCCTGGGAGTTGAAGGCCAAGACATCTGGGGACCCACAGGTTAAGAATCACTGACCTATGGTCAATGTATCAGAGTTGACATTAGGAATCACATAGTCTCTGGCAGTAGTGGTGGAATGAGTGAGGTTTTGTTTGTAAATTGCAGGATGAGCCAACGACAGGAATGGATCCCAAGGCACGGCGTTTCCTTTGGAATTGTGCCTTGAGTGTCATCAAGCAGGGAAGATCTGTGGTTCTTACATCTCACAGGTAAGTAGCATGGATTCTTAAGCATGATTTGCAAAATAGAGTTTTTGCAAAATTGTTGTGCTACCATTTGTTTTTCCCCTCCACTTTCTAAATAATGTCCAAATGCAAATATCTACTTTTTTTTAAAAAACCAAAAAAAACCAAACATTTGAAGTAGTATGAATTCCCATTGCTTTTTCAGTCTCTCTAATTAAAAAAAACCAATGAGATTTCCATTTAATTTGGGCTTGAATGTGCTTAGTATAAAATTGGATGCACACTTGTGCACATACAGTCATGTAGCACGAGTAAAGTACATAAAATAAAATATCAATAATGCTGTAGACACTTAAAAGTGGACTTACAGGCAGTCCCTGGGTTATGAACAAGATAGGTTCGGTAAATTTGCTCCTAAGTTGAATTTGTATGTCAGAATAGGTACATTTTTAAGTGTAACTCCAGCCATTTTTTAAAGTTTTGGATAGCATGGGGAAGTGTTAATACCTCTGTAACATTTGTTTTGCTTTCCCATCACTTTCGGTCTCTGTGACACATGGATTTTGAAAATTTTGGATTATTATGGAAACAAGGGCTGGTGGTAAAGCTTCAGTCATGATACCTTTCCACATGATAACACTCACAGGAGTGAATTTTCCTTCCTAGGAAATTTCATCTCACTTCATGTGGTTTCGTCCTCTTTTGTAATTAAGAGTCGAATGTAAGTTGGATGTTTGTAACTTGGGAACTGCCTGGACTTCCATCAGATTTGAATGCCTCAGATTTTGTTCTTGAAATTTTTTGTCCCATATGGCAACTTAATACAACTCCTATCATGCCCAGCCAACATGGCCCAGTTGTAGCAGAGGAAAATATCTATTACCAGTGAGGTAAACTAGGTCTAATAATTCACGGGGCTGTCCTTGTATAGTCCAATAGGTAGTAGAGGGTCCCGGTGAAATACACCCCCCCCAAACGCGGTATTTCCGGGCTATTGCTGCGCCGCCCCCGCAGCTTGCCATTCTGCAGCACCAGCACCATCATCGATCTTTCGACGCTCTGCTACATAGGCCCACTACTCTGCTACGGATTCCAGCGTAAGCCTCCTGCTTGTGCCCTACGCAGAACTACAGACCCTCTGATACATTGTACGCATCCTCAGGGTGCGTCTGAATTCATATAGGGGGGATATTTCACCGGGACCCTCTACAACCTATTGGACTATACAAGGACCGAACCAGCATATTCTTGGTGCTCCTGTAGGTATGTTTGCTTAGCAGTGATACGTGTATGTCGTCCTGATATTAGTATCTATATATAACATATTCCACACTGATTTGATGTGAGTGCACACACATACATATACACACGTTTCATCACTCACATAGGATTACGGTTTATACAGCCCCGTGAATTATTAGACCTAGTTTACCTCACTGGTAATAGATATTTTCCCCTGCAGATATAATGTATTTTTTAGTATATATAGAACTTATTTATTTACTTTATTTACATTCCGCTCTTCTCACCCCGAAGGGGACTCAGAGCGAATTACAGTACACATACTTAGCAGAAAATCCCTGCTGTTTCAACATACAACATACAACACATAGACGAACAGGGGCAAACTCTGGCCACCAGGGGGAGCTGAGCACTCCTCATCTCTCAGCGTTCCAGTGTCCCTGGCCTCATAATTCAGTCAAAATTTGCCTCCCCACTTAATGTGGTATCTTTATCTCCTACTTGACAGATGCAACTGTCTTTCGGGCTGCAAAGGTCGACAGCAGGCTACACTTAAAGGTCAAGCACCCACCTCGACCCGGGCAGGCCTCGAACTCATGACCTACTGGTCAGAGAGATCTTATGCAGCTGACACTTAGCCAGCTGCGCCACATTCCCGGTGCAACATAAGAATAACTTACGTTGTTTTACAGTTTGTGTGTATATATTTATACCCTCTGTTAGTTAGTGTTTTCGGAGCGAGGTCGTCCTGTGTTTTGTCCAGTTGTAGCAGACCCATCAAAGAGTCTGAATTTGTTCAAGGCTGCCTTATGGAGTTATTCCCATTCAAAATAGGTAGTCTTGGGCTAGAACAATGTTTCTCAAACTCTGATCCTCCAGCTCCCAGAATCTTGTTGGGCAAAATAGCTGAGACTTCTGGGAGCTGAATTCAAAAGACCTGGCAGACTAGAGCTTGGGAATCAATAAGCTAGAAAGACCAATGCACTCATGCCTTGAGTCAGTTTTCTTTTTTAAAAAAAAATCCTACAGCCTGTGTATCAAGGTTATTATTTTGTCTGAACAATAAAAGTAGACTTGAATTCAGAAAATTATTTTTAATGGTATTTATTTCTTATATATTTCCAACAGTATGGAAGAATGTGAGGCTCTTTGCACTCGAATGGCAATCATGGTCAATGGACAGTTCAGGTGCCTTGGCAGTGTCCAGCACCTGAAGAACAGGTAAGGCTATTTTACCCACTTGAGTGAAATTAAGCCCCATAGATCTCAATGGAACGTATTTGTATGCTTATTATTATGCTTATGTTTATTTATACCCTGCTATTTCTCTCCTCAAGGGAAACTCAGAGTGGTTTATGTTTATGGATATGTAAGGATATGTCTGTCCATCTACCTATTTTGGTATATATATATATATATATATATATATATATATACACACATATATCTAGTATTTACATGCATACCATATATGTAAACATGGTGCAACATTTTCCTACCTCCTGAATTAAAAGGTTTTTAGGTGATGAATAGCAACAAGCCTAACATAATGCTGAAGTATTGATAATACCTGATTTGGGAAAATGCATTTAAGGTTAAGTTTGACTCCAGAAGCCAATTCCTTCTAGATCCAGAAGTAGAGACATTGAGAATTTCAGCTATGTTGTTTTTGAGTTCAATTGAAACTCAGAATTGCAATAAAACAAGTGACGATATGCCGTTTCAACATCTTTGTTGTTTTCAATAGACAAAAATAGTCACATTAGAGTACTGTAATTTGAGAGTGAAGACAGTGTGGCTTAATGACTATAGTGTTGAATAACTGCTCTGGAGAACAGTGTTCAAGTCTCTGTTCAGCCATGAAAATCCACTGGGGGACCTTGAGCAAGTCGCATTCTCTTAGCGTCAGAAAACCCTGTGATAGGGTCACCTTAGTGTCTATAGTGCCTTGAGGCCATAACAGTCACAGGCTTTTGGAATCCCTAGGGCTTAGGGATTAGCTCACATCTCTGGAGAAGCCAGCTATAGGAAAACTCTAGGAAAGAGTTAGTAGCTAGGGTGCTTCTGGAAGACTGAGTGTTAGCTCAGGGAACTAACTAGGTTAGTTAGTTGAAGATTACTCACATCTAGTTTTAATATTAGAGTGAGGGAGTGTAGAAAGACAAGTTTTGAACTGTCTAGTTTTGTAACGAAGTTTTAAGAAAGCAATCTTCAGTAACCAACACGCTCTAGTACCATTCTGTATAACCGTTACGCATCTGTGCTCTCAAGATCTACTTGTTAATTTAATAAACATCATTGTTGTTAACTTTACAAGAAAGCTTTCAGTGTGCCTCATTACATCAGAGTGTACCAGTTCCAGCCTTCCCACCATCCCAGTCAAAGGGGAGAGATTTTACCTCAGCAAGCCTCTTAGTTTACCTTCAGATTAGGAGCCTAGCTTCATGACAATTTTTAGGTTGGTGGTAGCTTTCCAAGAGGTTAAAGCCTCCAAGTCGTCACAGATGCCCATTTGACATCAACCCGGCGTAGAGCTTTTTCGGTGATCGCTCCATCACTCTGGAACGCCCTCCCTCCTTACATCAGAGCCACCCATGATCTAAAAGACTTTCGCACGGCTTGTAAAATGTGGCTGTTTGAGAGGGCGTTCAGCTGAGAACTGTTAAACTGTCAATTGTTTTTAGATGTTTTTAGATGCTAATTGTTTTTAGATGTTTTTAGATGTTAGATACTTTTAGATGTTTTTAGATGTTTCAGGTATGTAGCTGTGTGTTTTTACGTAAATTGCCCAGAGCCATCTGGGATGGGCGATTAATAAATCCCAAAATAAATAAATAAATAAATAAAAAATATAAGTTGGAAACGACTTGAAGGCATGCAGCACGACAAGAAAATTTGAGAGCCTTCAGTCAGTGCTGCAACATTTGCAGGCATTTCTTATTAACCATGAAATCTAGAAACGTGTCATTTTAAGATTAAACTAAACTAGGATACCAAAACTATAGCTCACTCATAGGTGACAAATACAAAACTACAACATAATGCATCCTGGTCAACTTTTACAAACTTTTGTTTTTCAGCTAGAAGAAAATAAATTCACAGTATTTGGTGCTGCTTCATTGAAAATCACACACTTTCCTTCCTGTTTTTTCAGGTTTGGAGATGGCTACACAATAGTAGTACGAATAGCCGGGTCAAACCCTGACCTGAAACCTGTTCAGGACTTTTTTGAGCAGGCCTTTCCCGGCAGCGTGCTGAAGGAAAAGCATCGCGGCATGCTACAATATCAGCTCCCATCCTCTTTGTCTTCTCTGGCTAGAATATTTAGCATCCTTTCCAATAACAAAAAAAGACTCCACATAGAAGACTACTCCGTTTCCCAGACCACACTTGACCAAGTAAGTTTATCGCACTTACATCCCTAAATCCGAACTCATCCGTATTTGAAAGTCTCAAACTCCGCAGTTGCCTTTGGATTGTTCTTTTTGCATAAAATTATGAATGGAGACAACATTGTAGTAGAGCAGGGGTGCCCACACTTTTTCAGCATGCGAGCTAATTATAATAAAACCAGTGCCAAGCCAGTGGTGGCATACCTAGCACACGGCTGGCTTGGCCCTGCCCTCCTCAAGCCTGCAGAAGCTGCTGGGAGTGCCGAAGCCGGGGGAGGGGGAGGTGCTTGGCTCCACCCCCCTCTGAGAAGCGGGGATCGGCTCCTTCAGTCCCGGGATCAACTGGTCGATCGCGATCGACTTCCTGAGCAGCCCTGTAGTAGAGTTTATGCCATTGAAAGACTAGCATCTGGCTTCAATGAGACACTAGGAGCAAAAACTGGAAGACACAGTATGTTTGTCATTGCACTACCTTGAAATATGGCTATTTCTTCATAAACCAATACTCCTTTTTCATATTTCTGAATGGGGATGTAGGGTCCAAGAGTAGCAATTACCGTTCAGGGCAGAATGGAGGTGAAGTTGCGCGGGGCTCTGCATCAGATTCCACAGTCAAGCTGACGTGACTTCAGGGGAGATGATTTATGTATTCAGCTGCAAATGCTTAAAGTGCAGAGTAATAATAATAATAATTATTATTATTATTTGTACCCCGCCCCCATCTCCCCAGTGGGGACTCGGGCGGCTCACATGAGGCCAAGCCCAGACAACAATTACAATAAAATAAAATCAAAACATCAGCAATAAACACAATAAAAATACATAAATATCAATAAAAAACCCAATATACAACTAGATATCTAAAATCACAATCAGGTGATGAGGAGTAATCAGGTGATGAGGAGAAATTAGTGCGTGCATGAAGTAACTGGCCCAGGATCTAAATCAGGCATGGGCAAACTTTGGCCCTCCAGGTGTTTTGGACTCCAACTCCCGGAATTCTGGGAGTTGGAATCCAAAACACCTGGAGGGCCGAAGTTTGCCCACGCCTGCTCTAAATTTACAAAAAAAAAAAAGCTGCAAGCAAAGCTCCAATTAGATCTTTCTGATCCGTGAGGAAGCTTCATTATTCCCAGGTCATTTCTGGCCTTGTAGAACTCTTGCAGTTTTTCTGCTCTACGAGTTCTCTTCTTCTCCAGCCAATGTTGTTTTTGTCCCGCTGCTTCCCATAGCTGACTATTGTCTCAGACTGTCTTTATTTTGTCCCTTCCGATTGTCCTCTTTTCAGGAGCCCATTTGTCTGTCCTACTTCTTGGGGGCATTGGAACAGCTCTCCCCTTGTGGGGTTTCTCTTACATTTTGGCCTGCAGTCTCCATGCTGACTAGGGTTAATGGCTGTTATGGCTATAATCTGTTGCACTTAGAATAAAGAATGCTATATTTGGACATCTTAAACAGGCAGTAATATTGATTCACGACCACCTCCAAACTGCATTACAATATTGATTGGTAGCAAATGGGGCCTTACCTCACTATTGATTGTACTTGTACTTCAAGAGAAACGTGAACAGAAAGTAAACTCAAAGCAGGAAGAATATGGTTTTCACTGTGATGCTGTTGAAGCTCTGGGCTTTTATCTTAATTGATATCCATTACACTATGCAACACAATTTTTGTTCCTGGGTTATAAATGCAATTTCCTAATTCAGTGATTTTCAACCAGTGTGCCGCAGAACACTAGTGTGCCATAAGAGATCATCAGGTGTGCCGTGGGAAATTATTTTCCAACTTCATTCATATATAAACTATAAGGCGAATCTGTCCCTTTAAGAAATGGAACCATAGCACTCTCGCGTCACCTAAGAAGTGATGTGAGAGTGCTATGGTCGCGCCATCTTGGATTCGCTCAGACGCGGCTAAGCAAGCAAAGTTAGAGTTGGTGCTGCAGCTGCGCATCAAGTGACAGTGGCAATTTGGGATCACAGAAAGACAAGCGAGTGACAGTGATGGAGAAGTTTTTGAGAAGGGAAAATGCAAATGCCGAACAGGGCCCTGGACAAAATTATGATACAGATGAAGACCCTAATATGAGCTGTTGAGCAAGAGAAAAAAGAAAAGACGGTGAGCTCGAGGCAATACAGTGAAAGCTATCTTTCATTTGGATTCACTTTCACCGGGGATGCGACAGCACCGACTCCGCTGTGCTTGGTGTGTGGTGAGAAGCTGTCCAATAGCGCCATGGTGCCGAGCAAGCTTAAACGCCATCTCCAAACGAAACACCCTTCCATTCAAAACAAGCCAATGGACTATTTTGTACGCTTACGTACAAACAATGAGAAACAGGCAAATTCTTTGAGAAAAACCACAAAGGTAAACGAGAGAGCCCTCAAAGCTAGCTACCTTGTCGCTGATCTCGTAGCTAAATTAATACTGCCAGCTAAGTGAGTGTATAAATACATTTAAAAACATATTAACTATATGTATTACTGTGTTAGAGTGTCATTTTGTGTCATTTTGGTTGGTGTGTGCCCCAGGATTTTGTAGATGTAAAAAATGTGCCGCGGCTCAAAAAAGGTTGAAAATCACTGTCCTAATTGGTACTATCATAAAATCTCAATTTAGGATTATGGTTTGTGTGGTCAAACACTTTAAAACCAAATTCCATAATGCAGAGGACTGAAATGCAGCAGAGCGAAGAGCTCAGAGCAAACATGGCAAAATGAGTACTTACAAAAAAAGTAGGAAAGCAGTCCTCAAAAGGGGCTTCCCCCAGCAGACGCTTTCCGTGTTGGATGATTCCGGGCGGGCGGCGAAGCATTTTACTTTGTTTACTTCTACCGAATTCTGCAATTGATCCATCAGAGATCGCCTCATCGGGTCTAGGATCCCTCAACGCGCTTTGCCGCCCACCTGGAATCATCCGACACGGAAAGCGTCTGCTGGGGGAAGCCCCTTTTGGGGACCCCCTCTTTTTTCTTGATACACTTTCTGAACTGTTTATATTTTCATATGTTTATGCCACCCTGCATGTTTGTTTATCTAAGGTACTGAATGAACTGTCAGTCCCAATTGGGAAATACTTAGAACCATACAGGTTAGCGCTCCATTTGTCCTAAATAGGGAGAGCCCCATAGCCTTTAAGTTCATAAAAGGGTTGTGTGTGGTTTGTTTCTATATTCTTTGGGGTATCCTATATTGGAATATGAGTCATTACTTTTAGTGTCCTTTTGACCTTTGATTATTGATTGACACTAGTATTCAATACTATTTACTACATTATAGACTTTATACACATGTTTATATTTCCTCCTTGTTGTGGTAGTGCTTATGTGAGGCCGCTCTGAGTCCCCCTTGTGGGGAGAAGGGCGGGATAGAAATATACGAAATAAATAAATTATTGCTACTATTACTGTTACTACTATTGCTGTATTACTAGTAACTGTTAACTCATTGTCTCCTACTTTCTTGTGTTCTCTTTCTCCAGGTATTTGTAAACTTTGCCAAGGACCAAAGTGATGACGACCACACAAAGGACTTGTCATTGCACAAAAACCAGACTGTCGTAGATGTTGCGATGCTGACGTCTTTTTTGCAAGATGAGAAAGTGAAAGAAAGCTATGTATGAGCAACCATTTTGAGACGGATGTTACATCAGTACTGAGCAGAAGGGAGGCATTCACCCTTTCTGTGGCACAAGGAGTTCTTCCCAGGAGCCAAGAGACAGAGGATACGGAGCCGAAGAGGATAAACTGGATCATCTACAATTCAATGCAATGCAATTCAATGCAAAGAAAACAATATTCCTTTATGGAGGCAGTGCCTCTTGGAGATGTTGCCTTGTTGTACTGTTCTCTAGTGAAAGACTTGAATCTAGTTGTTCTTACGTTAAAACTCTGTGAAATTCTAGTATGGTGGCACATGCTGTTATGTGGTCCTTCCGCCATACTTCCACCTGTTTCTACTTACATGTTTTTGGTTAGAGGTCATGTGGCAAGATTTGGGCGGATTCTTGGCCAGTGATTATTTATTTGCCAGGTTAAGATGTGCACAGTCATTCTATGGGATGAGTAGGGTTGCCTGGGTGCTATATCCATTGCTGGCAATGGAAGCACCAGTGTGACCAGTGCCAAGCAATCATCACACAACACGTTGCTGTGGCCTTATTTAAGTGTTGGCTGTTGGCCCAGTTTACCTAAATAAATCGAAGGGGATTTGTATGAAGACCATTGGTGGTTTTAACCCTGGGCCAGAGACACATCACCTCAAAACATGCATCCAGTTATTAACTCAGTGTTTCTTATCATGGTGTAGCAGGATCAGCCATACAAACATTTGGAAGGATTTCTGTCCCATAGTATGGTGACCAATTTGCTTATTCCTACACTATGCTCTTGTGAAACTGTTGCTCTTTTTCCGTTTTTGTTACTTAAGCCTTGTTTTTGATATGTCTCTTGTTTGCAACAGTATTACTTCTCGAATCAGCAATGTATGTAGTGATCTGGACCTGTTGACCCATTTCAGCATCCCCACCTACCTGTCAATCACTTTTCATACCACTCTTGCCACTCTTATTACTCTAAAGATCGATTTGTAGTTGGTATCATTTGTGTAACGTAGGTTTTTATAATCTTGCAATCACCACTATACCATATTTTTTTGTGAACATGAACATAACAGTGTAAGGTTTTCTTACCCGAGATGCCAAATCGTAAGATATCTACTTCTTACCTTGCACAGCACTGTCCTTTTAAGACTTGTTGAAAAGGAGAGAAAAAATCTCCTGTTCCTCACCCTTCTTCTCACAGCCCTGTCCTCCCACCTCACTCTTCTTTCTCCCCCACTTCTAAGACGAGGTTACATTCAAAGTTCGAAGTAAAAATGGGTAACCCCAGGCAAGAGAATGACAGAATGCATTATTTTTATATTATAGGGTTGACTAGTTTGTTTTTCTGCAAAATTGCGGAAGAATTTCTCATTTTGGAAAGGTTTGAGCCCCCTTTAAAGCAACGCACAAATAGTTGGCCAAAGTTGAAAGAGTCAACATTGAGTGCCTCTTTGTGACAACGAATGACGACATTAACAGCAACCTGAAGGCTTCTTATTAGCAATGTCAGCAAGGAGTATAGTTGTGATGCCTCTCCCCCAAACCAGGTATAATCCTGAAACGTTTAGCTGCACCCTATGCACCGATTTCCCTCTGTGGCCCCTTCCACACAGCTGATTAAAATCTCACATAATCTGTTTTGAGCTGATATATATGGCAGTGTAGACTCAGATATCCCAGTTCAAAGCAGATATTGAGAGATTTTCCGCCTTGATATCCTGGGATATAGGGCTGTGTGGAAGGGCCCTGTCTCTCTCTCCGCAGTCTCTCTCCAGCTATCAGATGTAAAGCTCTACATTAGTAAGAAGGTTCACTTCTCCATACCAAATAGGTGGAAATCAATCACTTGGCTCTGATGATTCACACAGCATATAAATGATTTTGCAATGATAAGCCCTGCTTGAAGAGTAAGATACTGGTCTCAGGCCCGGATCACCCATAAGGCCACACTAAGCCATGGCCTATGGCCGCAGCCGGGGGCGCCAGATCCGGACCCTCCATTTTTTTTAAAGTCAATCTTTAGGCGCTTCTGTGCCTGCACACCATCCACGCCCGCCCCGCCCCCTTGCTGCACTCCTCATTGGCTCCTCCCTCCCTCCTCAGGCCACGTTAAGACTCCCAGAGGCCACTGCGACAGCTGTGCAGTCCCCATCCATGCAGCGCTGCGCACCTCACGAGTCTCAGCGTGGCTTGAGGAGGGAGGAGAAAGGAAGGGAAGGCTCGCCCCGGGGCGGGGCTTCCCTTCCTCCTCGCAACGCGCCCGGCTTCCTTGACTCAAGGAAGCCGGGCGCGTGGCGAGGAGGAGGAAGGACGGGAAGGCTCGCCCCCGGCTTCCTTGACTCAAGGAAGGAGGGTGCGCCGTGAGGAGGAGGAGGCGGAGGGAAGCCCTGCCACCGGGGGCGGGGCTTCCCTCCGCCTCCTCGCGCCCTCCTTCCTTGACTCAAGGAAGGAGGTTTGGGGGCGTAATTCCAAAGTGTGGCCTAGAGCGCCAAAATTGGTTAATTCGGGCCTGACTGGTCTTTAAAAAACAAAACAGGAGTGCTCTTTAATGTCTCTCTTAAGATAGATGTGCCATTTCATGCAAACACACAGTCCAAAGCAAACCATGTGTTGTTTAAATGTGTCATCCTCTGCGTCTACACAAAGGTAGCCCCTTCCTTCTTTCTCCTATAGGTTGGAATCCTGTTTATGACTTACTCCGGGATCCGTTTTGCTAAGATAAGCGGTGCATAGCAACAGGGCACAATAGCAAAAGCGGTGTCCATCAGAGCAGCTTGGGAGACAACGGGGCAATTTTTATCTCTTGACCGACAATGGCCTTTGCCATCATTGTGGTGCCTGCACCCACTATACCTCAGTACTACATTGCCTTCTTGTAGGCCGATGCGATATTATGGGCCAGAAGACACGATCGAGGTCTGCCCTTGCTTTGACAGTGGCCGTACAGAGCACAAGAACACATGCAAGTGCAAGCTATTATGAACAACTTCCAATAGGCTGAGGGCCAATTTTTCACCTGTAGTTCCACCACAAGCTGTCAGGTCTATAAACAAAGGTGGGTATGTTCCCCCCAAAAGTGACCAGGGACCAGTTGTAGCTGGGAGCCTATAGCCCAGGCCTGGGCAAACTTCGGCCCTCCAGGTGTTTTGGACTCCAACTCCCACAATTCCTAACAGCCTACCAGCTGTTAGGAATTGTGGGAGTTGGAGTCCAAAACACCTGGAGGACCGAAGTTTGCCCAGGCCTGCTTATAGCCCTTGGATCAAATTAACCTTTTAGCCATTTTTATTTAGGACATAGGCTGTGGAAAAAAGGCCACGGGGATGCCAAAGGTCCCGATTTTGCCTTCCCAATATAGAAGATATAGGTGCTTTCAGTGGAAAAAAAGGTTTGCCTCTTCCATTTGAAACAGTTGCTTGGCCAGTCCATCCAATACCACACTGAATACTAGTGCTGCGTATATAGATCAGTTTCCTCAAAATCTGTAATGCCATGTTATACAAGGTTTCCGATGTGTTCAACGTGGATTTGCCAATATGATCTTCAGTGCTGCAGGTACTGTAAGACACAACCACTGGTCATGGAACTGTGTTGAGATTTACCACTTTAGTATGTATAGGGTGAAGTTGCTGCATCCTTCTACAGCCTTTTTTTTTTACTGCTGTAGAGGCTCTTTTCCTATAAATAGTTTTCTTCCAGAACACTTAATGGAAAGCCTGTGTTACCGTATTCTTCCTTCTACCCGTTTCTGTCTCCTGTCTCTTTAATGATTGATCCTTCATTCCAAGCACTTTATGCTAGCTGTAATGGGATCTATTTTTGCACTGGAATCGTCTGTTAACTTTGCAAAATCTGGAGCAGTTTCACACACATACACACACAAAAAATTTAAGTTAAAAAAAAACACCTTTCAGTGGACATTTTCATGAAAAATATATATATTTGTATTGCTAATAAACTATTTGTGAAATATTAATAGGCATTTGTTAATTGCCTTGTATCAAGTAAAGAAAAAAAAATAAAGTGTTGCTGGTCTACAACTGGGTTTATTTAAGACTGCTGAATAAATCGTATTACCAAATTAGAGGCTATGATATGAGGGCGGGTCAATAAGTCCGTGACTTTTAGAATGAAACACAGGTTTTTGGATTTAAAAAACCATTTTATCTTTCAACGTAGTCTCCTTTGAGCTCTATACACTTTGCCCAACGTTTCTCCAATTTTTTTTAATCCTTTCCAAAAAATAAGATTTGTCGAGGTCATCAAAATAGGTATTTGTTTGTGAGATGATATCATTGTTGGAGTCAAATCTCTTTCCGCCGAGCCGTTTCTTCAGGTTTGGAAACAAGAAATAGTCACTCGGGGCTAAATCCAGAGAATAGGGCGGATGAGGGAGCAATTCATATCCCAATTCATGGATTGTTGTCATGGCAACTGCACGTGTGCACCCTTGCATTGTCCTGGTGCAAAAGAACTTTTTCTTGGCCAAATGCGGTCGTGTTTTTTTTCAAATCTTCATTAAATCGACCCAATAAGTTGGCATAATATTCGCCATTGATTGTTTTACCCTTTTGAAGGTAGTCAATGTGGATTATACCGCGTGCATCCCAAAAAACGGTCGCCATGACTTTGGCTGACATTGGCTGACAAACCCACCTTGGCCTTCTTTGGTGCCGATTCACCCTGAGAAACCCACTGTTTTGACTGCTGTTTGGTCTCTGGTGTGTTGTGGTGGATCCACGTTTAATCCACAGTTACAAAACGGTGCAAAAACTCATCCACATTGCAGTTGAACAACGGCAAACACTCCTGCAAAATTGTCACACGATTGCGTTTGTGGTCGATTGTGAGCAAACGCGGCACCCATCTTGTGGAAAGCTTTTTCATACCCAAGTGATCATTTAAAATTGAAACCACTGAACTATGTGAGATGCCTATGGCTTCCACAATCTCTCACATTTTCAATCTCCGTTCAGCCAACACCATATTGTGAATTTTTTCAATTGTTTCGGGTGTAGAGACCTCAACTGGGCATCCAGAACGTTCGGCATCTTCCGTGCTTGTACAGCAACAACAAAATTCGGTAAACCACTTTTTCACCATTGAAATTGATGGTGCAGAGTCCCCATAGTATTTATCAAGCTTAGTCTTGGTTTGAGTGATGGTTTTTTTCCACAAAAAATGCTTAATGAGAACACGAAATTCACTTTTTTCCATTTTCTCTTCAAATCACACATTAGTCTGCTATCAATGGCTGTCAAACACAAACTAAATTCATTTCTGGTCTGAGAGAATTGGCCATCTGCAAGGATGTTGCCCAGGGGACGCCTGTATGTCTTACCATCCTGTGGGAGGCTTCTCTCCTGTCCCCGCAAGGGAAGCTGGAGCTGACAGACAAGAGCTCACCCTGTCTCGTGGATCTGAACTGCGTAAACTTCCACTATGAGATCCCTTGGTTTCTTTAGGAATAGGATTGACAGTCTTAAGCACCACTAACAACGGGAGCTCACCCCGTCTGCAGATTCGAACCACTGACCTTTCGATCAGCAAATTCAGCAGCTCAGCAGTTTAACCCACTGTGCCACGAGGGGCACACCTATATGAGTCTACACTGCCATATAATCCAGTTCAAATGAGATAATCTGGATTTTATATGGTAGTGTAGAAAGGGCTTATGATGTGTTTTTCTTATTGCAATCAAAGCATGGAAGGAATCTTCTAAATGAGAGGGAATATTCCTATAAAACCCTGTGAAATGCATGGGGCCACCATATGACAACACACAATTTGTAAACAAAAAGAATATTCCAACAAAACCCTGTGAAATGCATGAGGTCACCATATGTCACCACACACCCAAACATACCCGCAGATACATAATACATCAATCCATTCAAAACAATTATCTGCATGTAAAACAAGACGAAATGGGGAAGGGTGAAAACACTGAATTTCCTT
This sequence comes from Anolis apletophallus, assembly GCA_030556195.1. Lineage (NCBI taxonomy): Eukaryota > Metazoa > Chordata > Lepidosauria > Squamata > Anolidae > Anolis > Anolis apletophallus. The sequence goes on from JARBWK010000006.1 coordinate 142,701,048, forward strand.
GTGTTTGATTTGTCTAGTGATGGAATTGTGTTTTAAGTTGGTAGAGCATTCCGGAATCTGCCATTTAAAACAGCACGGTCCAGCAATTCATTGATCTGCAGTGTTGAAGTAGATTGATCCAGATTCTCTGGACGTTCATCTTCCTTGGCGAATACATAGACGAACTCTTCCCATTTCCACAGTTGACTCCCTCAAAATGAAACTTTTACCACCCTGGTTTACATTATAACTGCTTCAGTAAAGACTGCTTTACCCGCAGTCTGAAAAGGCAGACGCAATTGGAATCACAACCACAGTAACAGACATATATAGTTGAAAAGCCTTCTTTTAATGTATACATTTTAACAATGCGTTCTCGGAATTGTGTTTCTTTTGGTCGTTCCAAACATGCAAGCATATACACGCTTCTTCATATGCAGTGTGCACCGGCGGCTCAGAAATAGTCAATCTATTCACAGTTTCAACTTTGTAACAAGTCAGTGTTAATACGATATGCCTGGAATGATTTGCCTAGACCAGACCTGGGCAAACTTCGGCCCTCCAGGTGTTTTGGACTTCAACTCCCACAATTCCTAACAGCCTACCGGCTGTTAGGAATTGTGGGAGTTGGAGTCCAAAACACCTGGAGGGCCGAAATTTGCCCAGGTCTGGCCTAGACCATGCATTTAAAAAAGGAAGAAAAAAAGGCCCCCACATGTGCTTGGACCCTAAACAAACCGGACAACTGAATTCCCATGTTGCATAAAACCAATTCTTAGAAAAGAGGAAGAGTCTATCCTTCTGATTTCTTCAATGTGGTTTCCTGAGTCACAACGGAAACTGTACGGCAAGGGTGACTTTGTTCCAGTTTTAGTCCAACAATTGCCAGACACTTCAAAATTTAAAATATCATGGCTTAAGATGGTGAAGGAACTGTTCAACCTTTAAGTACTGTATTTTCTGGCATATAAGACTACGTTTTAGCCCAAGAAAACCATCTCAAAAGTCAGGGGTCATCTCAGGCCCAGATTACCCATAGAGCCAACCTAGGCCATGGCCTAGGGCCGCAAGCCAAGGGGGGGCAGAATCACGGACCAAAAAAAGTTATAAAATAATAAAAAATCGCACCACGATTGGCTCCTGCCGCCTGGTACCCAAAAGGAGGCGGAGCCAAGGCTGGGCTCCCCGGAGGCAACGCTCGTGCTCGCCACGTCAGCCTCATTGACACAGGACGGGAAGGATGTGGCGGCGCAACGCGGAGGGGGGGGAGAGAGAGGTGGGGGTGCGGTAGAGGTTGACTTAAAGGGGGCAAAAAGCTGTTAATCTTGGATTGGGTCATCTTATATGCAGGAGTCGTCTTATACGCCAAGAGTCGTCTTATAGAGCGAGTGCTGAAACTTCCAATCCAGATTGGAGAATCTGTGGTTGCCGCATATGGTGGGGGGAGCTCAAAAATGGCAGTGGCCGCGTCCCTGCCGTATGCAGCGACTGTTGAAAGCATTAAGGGCAATGCTGTACAAGTATGGTAGAAGAAAATCCATTCATCAGGATTCGTGGACTTAATGCGGTCCCGATGGTGAGGTGAAGGGGCGCCTCACCGGGAAGGTGTAAGTGAAGGGTGGAACAAGCTGCAGGCGTCCGGGGCGCCTGGGGTATGGAAAAAATATGGCTCTGGGCCCAGAAAAACACACCTCTTTTACCTGTCTGGCCCACCCTTGTATCCTATTACCGTACCTCCTCCTCTGCCTCTCAGATCTCGCTCCTGAAGACTGCAGTGAAGCAGTGCAGGTGCGCAGGTGCGAGATCTGAGAGGCAGAGAAGGAGGTACAGTAATAAGAAAATTACCATATTAAAATCAAATCTGATCCTTTTAAAAATTTTATTTGGTGTGCATTGGAAGAGGGGTAGTCTTATACGGTGAGTATATCCCAAACTATATTTTAGCTGGAAAAGTTGGAGGGTCGTCTTATACGCCCAGTCGTCTTATATGCCGGAAAATACGGTATCTCTCTTAAGTTGATATAGGCTTTTAAAGCCATAGAGCCCTTTCCAATAAAGACTGAAAAGCGTTATTTAGATCACCGAAGACACTCTGGGAAAAGGGATGATTGTTCAGTATGTGTACCCCATTCCCTGTGCTTGTATCATTTCAGATCCCTCTCGAAATATTTTGACAAGGAAGTGAGAGGAACATGTGTACACTACCAGAAATAATCCCACTGCCTCTCTTTTGCCTTTCAGTGCTTCATAGCACTCTTTTTCTCCCTACAAATCTTAAAACTTCACCGTTTATACATGATTCAATAACCTCTGGATTCTCAATTAGTGCCCCACACCATGGTCGCCATGCAATCATTCAACTGCTGCAAACAAAAATAGAGGATGCAGGTTGTATTTGGAGCACATTTTGTAAATAGCTGGGTTATGACTAGGATTGCCACTTTTTGATATAAGAAATAAGGGACATTTACTTAAAAATATGGGATTTGTCACAAAAATAAGGGACACTTCCTTCCGCGTGGCTGCTTGGGTGAGAAAAGTAAAGGCCGGAAGGAAGGGGGGAGCAGGGGCGGCTTGGGAGCGGGCGATGGAAGCCCACCCAGCCTTACCTGTTGCCCACTTCAAAGCTGAGCAGGTGGGGTGGATCCCTGGGTGGGCGGGTGGGGGTTCTGCCGTGGAGAACGAACTCCGTGGCTTCGCGTGGAGGTGGCCCGATGAGAGGGGGGGCTGCTGGAGGGGGTGAGGAGGGGTAGGGGCGTGGTTTGGCAGTGTGAATGCCCGGCCCGGGCTGGGGGGGGGGCTGGGGAAGGAGAAGCCATGTTATGCACCATAATGGGGGGAGGGGGAGATGGCAGGCCTAGCCTTGCATTCTGGGAGTGGCAGGACAACCTATTTATTTATTTATTTATTTTATTTACTTCATTTCTATTCCCGCCCTTCTCAGGACTCAGGGTGGATTACAATGTACACATTACATTTAGACACACAAACACACAAGACAGACAGAGGCAATTTAACATCTGGCCACCAGGGGGAGCTGTCGCACTCCTTCGTTCCTCAGCGTGTTTCCTGGAGATCTTTTTATGGCCTCGTAAATCAGTTAAATTAAGCCTCCCCACCAAGTGGTACCTTAATTTCCTACTTGACAGATGCAACTGTCTTTCGGGTTGCAAAGGTCAACAACAGGCTACACAATAGGTCGAGAGTCCACCTCAACCCGGGCAGGCCTCGAATTCATGACCTTCTGGTCAGTAGAGATCTTATGCAGCTGACACCCAGCCAGCTGCGCCACGTTCCCGGTGCTTCTCTCTCCCTCTTCCGCCACAATTTCTCTGGATGCGGGGGAACTACAACTCCCAAAAATCAAGGTCAGTTCCCTTCCAAACCCCTCCAGTATGCTCAGTTAGTCATGAGGGTTCTCTGTGCCAAGTCTAAGTCCTGTCCATTGTCATGGGGGGGGGGGGGACTCAGAGTTTCTCTGGGTGCGGGCGAACTACAACTCCCAAAATGAATGGCAATTCACCCCGCAATGGCAATACGGGACAGGAGCTGAAAATACGGGACACAAAATTCAGAGCAAAATAATACGGGACAGGTGGCAACCCTAGTTATGACAGCAATCAGACTCATCCAACGGTACAATAGAAAAGTACTTTATAAATTCATGGTTTTATGTACAAAAATACTATTTTAGAGGTGAGAATGCAGTCGGCACCAGGAGACAGTTCTGCTGAGATTCCAGGAACCGAACACTTTCACGAACTGAAAATAAATGACACAGATAGTTAAGAGAGGCTCAAGCAATATTGAGGCGTTGACTTTAAAGACAGAAAACATTCACTTACCAGCAGCGACGACTCTCGGATCTTCATGTGCATAGTGCCTTCCGGATGCCCGACTATCTGGGCTCTCATTCCACCAAAGCGCATGAACTATATATAAGGATAGGAAAATGTGGAAATGTTGTGCATGAGATGTGTCAGTTCTGTGCCTGAGCTTGAGCCAAAGCATGATACTCAAAGGGGCTATTACTGAATGGACACCTTTTTGAAAACTTGGCCTATCCACTATTAGGTATATTCCAGTTTCAGATGAAATATAAATATACTGTATATTTTCTAAAACCTATTTTATACACTGGTATACCAAAACAGGTGTGGTTGATACACACAAGCAGATTCAGGACCCATCTACACTGCCATATAATGCAATTTCAGAATGCAAATTAATTGCATTAAATAGTATTATATGGCAGTGTAAGGTAAAGGTAAAGGAGAGATAGCACAGTGGTAACAACAGCTGTGTTTGCAATCAGAAGGTTGCATGCTGGTCTGGACACCCAGCTGTGAGCCCTGTCCACTATCCACCTAACAGATCGAAAATAAACCAGCTGTGAGTAGATGAACTAGGGACCGCTCAGCAGGGAGGGATTTTTATAAGGACTTTACAACACCTGAATAAAAAAATAAGGAAGATCGGCTGCCAGAGGTGGAATGCGGAACCAGAGGCTCTCGTCTGAGTACGAAGCAACAGCACCCCCTTGTGGCGCAATGGAGCAACAGCACCCGCGACGCAGCCAGAAGAGAGAAAAAATCCTTCTAATTGCACATGTTTGTCTGCACATGTTTGTCTGTACAATGTATTGTAATTGTAATGTAATCCGTTCAGAGTCCCCTTCGGGGTGAAAAGAGCGGAATATAAATAAAGTGTATTATTATTATTATTCCCCTTGACATTAAGTCTACTCGTGTCTGACTCGGGGGGGGGGTGCTCATCTCCATTTCTAAGTGGAATTGCTGGCATTGTCCTTAGATGTCTCCACGGTTATGTGGTCAGCATGACTGCATGGAGCACCATTACCTTCCTGCCAAAGCAGTGCCTATGATCTACTCACATTTGAATGTGGTTTTTTAAAAAAAAATAAAAATCTTTATTGAATTTTACAAAGTGAGGTTATAAAATCAGGGGTTTCAAAAAGAGGAGGGGGAGAGAGAAAATAAAGAGGAGAAAAAGTAAAATAAATAATAATAATATATAATAAATATAATAGTAATAATAATTTAAGAGAGAGAGAGAGAGAGAGAAAAGGGGGGAGTGTATTTGAACTTCCACTCTTCTCTATAATGGTATTCTAGTTGAAAAAAATAAGGGTTTACCAAAATGGGAAGCTTTTAGTTCCCTCCCTTCTTTCTTTTCATTTTATTCGTCGCCAGTGATTCTTTATTCATAAGTCTGATCATATCAGCATCTTGATAATGTTTTCTTCTATCCATTCCTTAAAGGGGGTCCAATTGGTTGCTTTAATATGTTTTCCGTGATCTTGCTAGTATATATATGTCAGGTGGTCCATATTCATAATGTCTAGTACCTTTTCCATCCACTCTTCCTTTGTTGATATTGTGTTGTCTCCAGACATTTGAATGTTTTTGAACTGCTAGTTTGGCAGAAGCTGGGGATAATAATGGGAGCTCACCCCACTTCCTAGATTCAAACTGGTGACCTTTTGACTGAACTACATTTTACATAATATCAATTGAATTTCTTTAATAATAATAAAAAGGCACTACATTGCGTTTTTGGTATATTAATAAGACTGATAAGAGTATATGTTATGAGCCAGGGGTGGGCAAACTGCGGCCCGGGGACCGGATGCGGCCCTTTGGCTGATTCTATCCGGCCCGCCTAAGGGCCTCTGGCTTGCCTCCCCTGCCTGGCCTCTGCATAAAAATCTCCAGAGAAGGGGACTATAAGGAAGCATTATTTTATTTTAGTGGTTTTTATTATTATTGTATAAAAATTTTATAACAACAATAAAATAATATAATAAATAATATAATATGTTATATGATATATTATAATTTCAATATATTATGTTTATATATATATACTATAATATAATAATTATGATATCAATACTAATAATATATGAATATTTCTTGATATATTAATATGTTAATATTAATGATGTGTAATATATAGTAAATATAGTAAGTGAATAAATAAATAAATTATGTAGATTAGCATGCAGTTCCGCCTTTAGGTGCGGCCCTCCATAATATTTTTTGGCTCTCGTGTGGCCCCTTGGAAAAAATAGTTGCCCACCCCTGTTATGAGCAATGAAAAAGAGAGGTTGTCACAGGAAAAATGACATTAAAGATAACCCGCGTTAGTTCTCAGGTAGCGAGGGGGGGTGGAGGCGATGCCCTTCACTCTTCCCCGCGTGCTCAGAACCAACGCGGGTTAAAGATAACCCACGTTTGTTGTCAGCTGGAAGGGGAGAGCTCCCGGCCAGCTCAGAACCAACGCGGAAGTTCTTCTGGAGCCGCAGAGAGGGACAGCAACGGAGAAGGACAGCAACGGAAACACTCTCCTCCCTCCCTCCCTCCCTTTTTTCCCCATAACGCCCGGGATCCGCCAATGGGAGTTCGCCTCCCTCTCTGGGGTCACCGGTCTCCGGCAGAATCTGTCTTTCGGAACGAATCCTTGAGGGAGGGTGGGCGTTCCTTCCTGGGATCCGCAGGCCGGTCAGAATCGGCCAGTGGGGCTGCATGCGGCCCATGGGCCACAAAATGTCCAGATCTGGGTAAGATCATCACGCCCGTTTGGTTGTTACCGCTCAGCACCACGGAGTTATTTTCAGTATTTTCTCCCTCCCTGGTTCACTAATGCTTTGAGTCCTGCCCTTGTGAAGGACTCCACACAGGACTCACTCAGGGGAGGAACTTTAGATTTATTTTGTTCCTAGGGAAGAGCTGCCACTGATGGTGCATTGAATTTGTATGTATTGCTGTGTGCCCTATTGTATATTATGAATGTATTTCCTTGCATTGTATCATGTCATAGATATTACTACACACACCTATAGGGTGTAGGCTTGTTAGATTACTTTAAGCAAGCTTGGACTGGTGTTTGTTTTTTTTATCATTTTGAATTATAATCTGTACATACATATAGTGCAGTCTTTGAGTTACATTTATCTTTGTAGGTAGTTTCCCAGTTGTAGTCCGGGTATATTTGACTTGCTGATTCCAAAAATGGTACGATTTTTCTCCTATCAGTTTTAGTTCTTGAGATGCAGAATATATGCCTTCATCTGCTCTCCGATAGGAAATCATGATAACCATATCTACAAATCTATATCTGATGTGGTCTATCCAATTAAAAATTCTGAATCAGTGCCTCAAATAATACTAGGAACAGGTCTAAAAACCATGACACCAAGAAATAGTTTTGGTTGGGCCATGTAATTACACTTGGCCCAGATTCAAATAATGGAGATTCAAGTCTAGGAATGAGCTATGCAACTCTAGACTCATCTAAAAAGGCAAACAGTCCAATCAATCTTCTGCAAGAAGAACAGCAATTTTTAAATGCTAACATGAATTGTACCTGTATTAAGGTTCCCATATTCTGTATGGAAGACACCAATCAGCTTAGTGTATCCAGTCTTCACGTGAGCATTAATTGCTGTTTTAAAGGACTGTCCCCACACTGCTGGTCCTCCAGGTTTCATATGGAAGGTAACCAATTCATAGACTCCTAGAAGAAGGGCAGAGATAAGCATCGTTGTGAGTGACAGGTTCAGAATGACTCATGGTCCTCCAAAAGTTCTCAATCATGTTGCAAACGAGAAATTACAGAACTGAATTTTAAGAGCATAAAAATATAAAAATATTTTCCCCCTTACAGACAAAATTTTGTGGAAATTTTTGGTGAGAAATCACAGAATGTGCTAAGTTGGATTTTAGCACAATTAGTGTGGTATATTTGTGCGGGCTCAGTTACAAGGCCCTGCACGCATGTGAAAAATTATGGGTGATCATGCTCTATATTTTTAAATAGTAGTGACATGAGCACACATGTTTCAGTGTGACCACGATCATATTATCACATCTAAAAATTTGGGGTGTGGAGAACCTCCTTTGATTGAAATCACAGATCTGCAGGACACATTAGGGGCTGGATATTCTGTGATTTTCATGCCCTATAAACTTATGTATAAGTCTAGAAATTTTAGTCAAAAATCAACCCAAAATACCTCAACTTATCCATGGGTCAATGTGAGTACTATCTATCTATCTATCTATCTATATATATATATATATATATATATAAGTGCTCTGTCCCTAATGAGGCTGAAGTAAACAAAAAAAACCACTGGACAAAAACACACCAAATTTGGCAACAAAACTCCTCACAACACAAGGTGCAACCAACAAAACAAAAACCTAAAAATAACGGACAAATCCTAAATCCTAAAAAAGGAGAGGATGCCACTAAGGCCCTTGCCTTTCCACAAACAGCCGCTTGAAAATGTTAGAATGTTGAGGTGGACCAATCAGAACCCATATGCAAATAACACCACAGTGGCAACCAATCACACAGGAAGGAAGGAGAGAAGAAAGGAGGGAGGGGAAAAGGGAAGGAAGGAAAGAGAGAAGGAGGGAGGGAAAGAAAGAAAGAGGGAAGGAAGGACGGAAGGAAAGAAAAAGGTACCAAAGGAAGGAAGAAGAGAAAGTAGAAAAGAAAGAAAAAGGAAAAGAAAGGCAGGAAAGAGGTATAGAAGGAAGGGAGGAGAAAAGGAAATAAAAAGTGAAAGAAGGAAGGAAACAGGGAGGGAAGAAAAGAGATGAAAAAGTAGAGAAGGGGGGGGGAAGGAAACAGAGAGAAGGAAGGATGAAACCAAAGAGTGAAAGAAGGAATAAAAGAAAGAGGTAGAGAAGGGAGAAAGGAGAGAAAGGGGAAGGGGAAGAAAAAGGGGGGGAGGAAGAGGTAGGTACCTCTTTCATAATAGTCCAGATATCTACATCTACTTCAAAAATTCTTACTTTAGGCCACAGCAACGCGTGGCAGGGCACAGCTAGTACCTGATAAAAATAAACGACTCCTTTCTCTGAGTGGAGTGGTAAACAACAAGAGCATAATTCATCCTGGAAGAACCTAAAAGCTACTCTCTTGCAGTGGTAAGACTTGCCTTCTTCATTGGGTAGGAAAATGGAGGTAGTAGCTGAGCGCAGCTGCCCCTGTAAATGGCCAAAGAATGACCTTTGACCTATCCACGGGTCACATCAAATTCCAGAATTTCGATCCCAAAACCCGCTCTTGACTTATACATAAGGGCAATTTATACATAAGGTAATCCTTTAGCTCGACCAATATGAAGCAAACAATGCAAAACAAATAGGCAGACAAATTTACTCAACCTGCAAAAGCCACATGATTCAGGTCATCACTGCAAGGGGAAAAAAAGATCAACAAAAATAGAGATACCTCTACTATTGGCTAGGAAACAAAATATAACAACAAATACTGGGGTATACAGATGGGCCTCTGGATCCTGAGGATTCGGATCTGTGATTTCCAGGAACTGCTGAAGTGTGGAAATTAATGTCGACTATGGGGATGTTTTTCTGTATCCATGGCAGGTCTCAGAACTATATGCATGAAGCAGGCCCACTGAATTAGCAAGTTTAATCAATTCCTGTTACTAAAACAGAAAATAATAGTTTGCTACCTTAAGATAATTCTTCATATATTTACCTCTCTACTAAGTGACTACTCTATGAACGAAATCACATTAGCACTATAGAACGGAGGCCTTTGTTTGTTCCTGCAGAATTTTGGGAAATGTAGTTTAGGGTAGAGCCTTTGGAATTCTCAGCTAGAGAGGTCCTGGCTTCCTTAAAGTACATCCCCCAGAACCTTGCAGGAGCAAACGGGGCGATAGGGAAACAAAAGCCGCAATTCTATAACATTAGTGTGACCTCGTCCTAGATCTACCATCAGAGGTGGCCCAAGGTAATATTAAATGGTAGGCGAAAATTATTTTCGTGCCCCCCCCCCCCCCCAAACCAAACCTGGAGCAGGCGCTGAGGTGGAATTCACAAAAAAACAGTACCCCGAGGGGGCTGAGGTGGAATTGCCAGCCGACGCGGAGGTGGAGTTTCCAGCATGCGTGGAGGTGAAGGGTCCACGCATGCTGGAAACTCCGCCTCTTCACCGGCTGGTAACTCCGCCTCCGCGCCTGCTGGAAACACAGCAGACACGGAGGCGGAATTTCCAGCCGGCGGCGGTGCGCCCCTGTGGATTTGGCGCTCTCGGCGGGCGCCTACTCCACCGAGTGCGTTAATCCGCCCCTGTCTACCATGAATGATTGAATCATTGAGTTGGAAGAAGCTTCCTGGGCCATCCAGTCCAACCCCCTGCCAAGAAGCAGGAAAATCGCATTCAAAGCACTCCCGACAGATGGCCATCCAGCCTCTGTTTAAAAGCCTCCAAAGAAGGAACCTCCACCGCACTCCGGGGCAGTAGATTATCAGATGGATTTAAGGGTCATATTCAATTCAAAAATGGGGCTGAACAGAGATGTGGAACTTCACGGTCACTATATATAAAGATAACATGCCCATAAGATTACACCAAACTCTTCTTGTGGTTGAGCAATACACAAAATCAGCAATGATGGGAATACTGGGCTTGAAATGAACCTTGGGTCTTTTAAAATCCAATTCTTAGTCTTTGTGCTATAGCACAACTGAAAAACCCACCTCATAGTAGGGTTTACCTCAACAGAAAATAAATGCTCTGCACATTGGGGATGATTGCATATCTGCAATCCCAAATTCAATGTTGAAAATATAACCTGGTTATAATATCTCCAGATCAAAACATATATAATCAAGATTAAAAAAAACTGGCTTTCATGATAAAGAAGACTTTTGGTTACAATTGATTAAATTGGGCAAGAAAAACATAACTAAAATTTGCAATAAGTTTATAGATTGGGAGACAGAAACAGAAGAAGTTAAAAATTGTATGGTAATTTGGGCAAAAAATATTGGCAGACAAATTAAATTACATGAATGGCATAAATTATGGAACAAAAAACTGAAGTATACATACGCCTCAGATCTTAAGGAAAATTGGCTAAAGATGTTCCACATGTGGTATATATAACACCAAAAAAAATAGGCATTATGTATAACAAAAGTCAATCAAATTGCTGGAAATGCAAATCACACATAGGAAGTTATTTCCATATGTGGTGGTCTTGCCCAAAAACAAATGAATATTGGAGAAATATCCATAAAGAAACCCAATCTAGATTGCAATTGAAGTTTCCATTAAAGCCAGAATATTATCTATTGGGATTAAATGATAATGAACTAAAATTGGATGAAAATAAAGATATACCTTTTACATATATGGCAACAGCAGCCCGAATGGTATTTGCCAACGAATGGAAAACAGACCGAATACCCAAAATAGACCAATGGATAGATAAGATTTATGATATAAAAGACATAGACAAATTAACTTTTTTCTTGAGAAGAAATACGGGAAACCCAAGAAAATTAACAGAATGGACTTTTTTTGAAGATTATATGGAAATAAAAAAACTTCAGGACTGATAGATAACATCCACTAAGAAGATGAATGGAAGTCACTATCTATTATATAAATGGGTTCACGTCATGTGATGTATACCTCAAACAAAGAAACCATACAACGCAGAAAAACAATACTTGCCAACAGAAATAGGCCTCAAGCAAGGTACGTTTGTAGCAAAGAAACTTCCCCCAAAACCTAAAAGGCCCCCAAAACAACGAGAAAAAATAAAACTACATTTACCAGCATCCTCCGGGGCAGCCAAAGACTCACCCAGCCTCTACATTCTGAACAACATGATTGGCTGCCAATAAGGGCGGATTTGCATAACTGCTGCACTGGCCAGCCAACATGAAAATTCCGATCCATAATAAACTGCCAAAACAGAATAAGGAAAAGGCCTGAGCCAATCCCCATAACAAACACCCAAATCACTTCCAACCGAAAATTTACACCCCAAAAAATCACAGACCACGCCCAAAATTGACAGTAAGGCTTCATTAACTTAACTTCATTTCCCTAACTAGCCCTCACTTACTGGGAAGCTGTTTACGCTCTGAATTGACAGTAAGACTTCATTAACTTGATTCTCCCGACTAGGCCTCAGCTCATTGGACATTGTGTATGGCCTGAATTGACAGTAAAGCTTCATTAACTTGCTGTTCCTAACTAGGCCTCAGCTCATGGGACATTGTGTATGGCCTGAATTTACAGTAACCTACCTTGGCACACAGAGCCCCGACCATGCATGATGGGACTTGAAGTACCACCATGGAAAATGGGATTTGTAGTACTTCAAAACCCATCATTCCCCACAGACCACTGTGGCCCAGAACCAAGACCAATAAAGACCCAACTTGGCACACCATGCCCCCCATGACCCACACTCCATCCAACTGCAGTTTAGAGGAGGGCACACCGTGGATGATTGGACTTTCTCGCATCTCCTAAAAAGGGCACAGCAACGCGTGCCGGGTACAGCTAGTGTATATATATTACTTTTACTTATGCGCTTTACCCCCTTTTCCTTCCCACCCTAAACCCCTTCTAAACTTGACCCACACACCCTACCTATTAACTAAATAAACCCTATCCCTACTAACCCCCTCAGGGGAATCTATCTCACTTTACTATGTTCTTCTTTATTGTATCACAATTAACTAAAAACCAATAAAAAAATTTTAAAAAGAAAAGAAAGAAAAGAAAATCAAGCCGTGTAATAAGTGTGGAGTCGACATATTCAAAGCAAAGCACCACAAAAGATACATACCATCCTTTTCAGAGCTGCCAAGTTCACACCAGGGCACGAGGTAAGCAATCTCATTGTCTTGTTTGTCTAACAAGGGCAACATTTGAGACAAATATTTTTCTTGCCAGGTTTGGTCTTTGGCTAACGCTGTCCTGACAGCAGATCTTTGGGCAAAGCTTTCTGCAATCGAAAGGACGACATGGAAGATGGTTATAAGCAAATGTCTGAAATATGTTGAAAGCACCTTAAGAGAGACAACCCACCTCAAGAAGAAAATTTGAAACAAATGGATTTGCAATTAAGAGACCCACAAAAATCCACAGTTCTCAGCTTTAACACCATTGACATCTTGGTAGGTTTTCTTGCCCAGGCATTTGAATTATGGTTTGCTAACCCAGTGTTTCCCAACCTTTTTTGAGCCGCGGCACATTTTTTACATTTACAAAATCCTGGGGCACACCACCAACCAAAATGACACAAAATGACACTCTAACACAGTAATACATACAGTTAATATGTTTTTAAATGTATTTATACACCCAGTGTGAAACCTGGGCCTGTTTCAATGAACACAACATAGATATCCTGGCAGGAATGGCAGAAACACACACGAAGGTCTTGCTCAACAGCTGGGAGTTATAGTTCACCCACAATCAAAGAGCATTCTGAACTCCACCAATGATGAAATGGAATCAAACTTCCCACACAGAACTCCCATAACCAAGAGAAAATACTATAAGAGCTTGGTGGGCATTGACCTTGACTTCACCTATATCCAGTGAGCACTGTGGACTCAAACAATGTTGGATCAGGACCAAACTTGGCATGAATACTCAATATGCCCAAATGTCAACAGAGATGGAGTTTGGGGAAAATAGACCTTGACATTTGGGAGTTACAGTTTCTGGGATTTATAGTTAACACACAATCAAAGAGCATCCTGAACTCTTGCAACAATGGAATTGAAAGGGTATTGGAGGTTCCAATTTCCCACGGCACACCTGATGATCGCTCACGGCACACTGCTTGGGAAACACTGTGCTAACCTTTTCAGACTGGAGTAGCTGTATTTGGCTTCATCTCTAATTGGAAAAACAGGAGGATTAAAGGAGATAACCATCTGGACAATTGCATAAGCAACAAAGGTGTGCAAGAAGGCTCAGTTGAGAGATACTATATCACGCCATAACGTGATTCATGAAGTAACTACAGCCCAGAATCATGTCTGAACTGACAAAGCCATCTGCAATGGGCTGGCTAACCGAAATCAGAATTTATTTATATATTTATTTAAAACTTTTATATCCCAACTTTCTCACCTCCAAAGAGGGACTCAGACTGGCCTTACAGCAAGAATTCAATGCAATTGATACAAATTAAAACATCAAACAACAATACAAAGTTAAAATATATATAGATAAAATACATATAGATAAAATACATTAAAGCCAAATTGCCAGATAAAATCAAATTCAACTCAATCCGTATATGTGGTCATTAACTTTTGTCTAAAAACAGTCTCGGTCGTTATTCTGGGAATGCTTCCTTCCAAAGTCAGGATTTCACTAGGCTCCTAAAGGACAGGAGGGAGAGGGCAGATCTGATCTCGCTAGGGAGGGAGTTCCATAGCCAAGGGGCCACCACAGAGAAGGCCCTGTCCCTTGTTCCCACCAGACGCGCTTGCAAAGGTGGCGGGACCGAGAGCTGGGCCTCTCCGGAATATCTTAGCATCCTTGATGGTTCATAGGGGAGAACACGTTCGGACAGGTGAACTGGGCCGGAACCGTATAGGGTCGAAACCATATAGAAGACACAGTTTTAAGATATAGATTTGCAAAGTACAGCTGAGATCCACAACACTTGTGCTATCTTAGTGGACTTGCTATAATACAATGTTCATTATATTGATTTCATTTATATCTCACCCTTCTCCTGGAAATTACAAGGCCAAAATACAGCTAAAACCAAATTAATGCTGAAATTTTATTCTATTAAATGTATTCTACTCTCTTCAAACACTTAATTAAACAGTTCAAAAACCTGTTAAAAGATAGTAAAAAGGGTACTGTTCCATTATTCGGGCATAGGCCAAAAGGGGGCGCTCAACTGCTAAATCTGGAGAATAGGGAGGATGAGGGAGCAATTCATATCCCAATTCATGGATTGTTGCCATGGCAACTGCACATGTTTGCACCCTTGCATTATCCTGGTGCAAAAGAACTTTTTTCTTGGCCAATTGCGGTCGGGTTTTTTTTCAAAATCCTCATTAAATCGATCCAATAAGTTGACATAATATTCGCCATCAATTGTTTTACCCTTTTGAAGGTAGTCAATGTGGATTATGCCGCGTGCATCCCAAAAAACGGTCGCCATGACTTTATTGGCTGACAAACCCACCTTGGCCTTCTTTGGCGCCGATTCACCCCGAGAAACCCACTGTTTTGACTGATGTTTGGTCTCTGGTGTGTTGTGGTGGATCCACTTTTCGTCCACGGTTACGAAATGGCGCAACAAGGCCAGAGGAGCTCCCCAACAACTCGGAACAACTCCGATGGCCTGTTGGCTGCAGACGCTATACGGGCAGTCGAGAACGCTCTCTTGGCTGCTTGCAGAGCCGCGGAGTAAGCCTTAATAGTGGCTTTAGCCAGGACCAAGAATGCTGGTTGTAGTTGATGGGAGTTGTAAGCTAAAAATATCTGAAGTAGTCCACACAGGAACAAAAGGTTTTTAAAGGCTTGAGATACTGTTCAGAGCTTTTACCCCCTTTAATATCTGTTAAGTAGTCATCGATTTTCTGGACCAAAGATAGTCCATAGGAGTTATATGAGATTTCAGAAGCGCTACTATTTTGCTTCCATCGGAGCACTCTGTGCTAATTACTGAATCAGAAGATGAAAAACATACAAACAAAGGAAGGATTTGTAGGCTGTGCAAAAAGGAACATTAGGCTCACTAGCATACTAAACAGCTTTTACTCCTAAACAGTGTTTGCATATATGTGTGCTTCTCTAGTAAAGCTACTAGGGCAGTGTTTCTCAACCTGGGGGTCGGGACCCCTGGAGGGGTCGCAAGGGGATGTCAGAGGGGTCACCAAAGACCATCAGAAAATACAGTATTTTCTGTTGGTCATAAGGGTTCTGTGTGGGAAGTTTGGTCCAATTCTATCATTGGTAGGGTTCAGAATGCTCTTTGATTGTAGGTGAACTATAAATCCCAGCAACTACAACTCCCAAATGTCAAAGTCTATTTTCCCCAAACTCCACCAGTATATACATTTGGGCATATTGAGTATTTGTGACAAGTTTGGTCCAGATCCATCACTGTGTGAGTTCACAGTGCTCTCTGGATGTAGGTGAACTACAACTCCAAAACTCAAGGTCAATGCCCACCAAATCCTTCCAGTATTTTTTGTTGGTCATGACGGTTTTATGTGCCAAGAATGGTTCATTTCCGTCATTGGTGGAGTTCAGAATGTTCTTTAATTATAGGTCAACTATAAATCCCAGCAAACTACAATTCCCAAAGGACAAATTCAATCCCCTCCCAACCTCACCAGTATTCAAATGTGGGCGTATTGGATACTTGTGCCAAATTTGGTCCAGTGAATGAAAATATATCCTGCATATCAGATATTTACATGACGATTCATAACAGTAGCAAAATTACAGTAGCAACAAAAATAATATTGTGGTTGGGGGGTCACCACAACATGAGGAACTGTATTAAGGGGTCACAGCATTAGGAAGGTTGAGAAACACTGTACTAGGGTGAAGTAGTGCCTTGAGTCTTGTACAAGGGGCCAGAGTTTGAGTCCTTTGTCATCTATAGGAACCTACAAGGTGATCTAGGCAAAGAGTATTATTTCAGTCTCAGAGAAAGGCCAATGTAAACCTCCACTTAAGATACTAATCAAGGAAATGCTATGATATTGTTACCATGAATTGGAATTAAGTTGAAGGGACAGAAAAACAACAAAAATAAAAGTTAATGCACTGTTTACAATTTCAAAATACTGAAATAGCAATTAGAGTTTTCACTGACATTAAGTCCAGTCGTATACGACTCCGGCCATTGGTGCTCATCTCCAACACCGAAGAGCTGGTGTTGCCCATAGACACCTCCAAGGTCACGTGGCCAGCATGACTGCATGGAGCGCCATTACCTTCCCGCCGGAGCAGTACCTATTGATCTATCCATACTGTTAGGTTGGCGAAGCTGGGGCTACCAGCGGGAGCTCATGCTGCTCGCCAAATTCGAACCTGGGACCTTTCAGTCAGCAAGTTCAGCAGCTCAGTGCTTTAACCCACTGTGCCAAATCTTTGTTTTTATATCGTTAGTTATTTCTAATCCATAAGTTTTGTATATAGCAGGGGTGGGCAACCTACGGCCCGCGGGCCACATCTGGCCCGGCAGAAGATTCTGTCCGGTCGGGGGCGGGGCCAAGAAAAAAAGGTGCCGCTGCCGCCCTCCCATCACGGTGCGGAGGCTTTGGAGTGCCCCAGGTTCTCTGCCTCTTCCTCTTGCCTCCGGCATGGAGAGGCTCCAGATGGCCAGCGTGGGAGCATCAGTGCCAGCGGCGTGGCGGGGAGGAGCCTTTGGACGACTTCCTGTAGTCCCGGATGAGCTGGCTGAGACATTCTGGGAGCCGTAGGAGTCAGGAAACTCCCATGCTGGCCATCCGGAGCCTCTCCACGCCGGAGGCAGGAGGAGGAGGCGGAGAGCCCGGAGCTGGTGCTGCCTCCACCCTCGGGCCCTCCCTCACTCCACCAACGCGCGACACTCCATGCAAGAGGGCCAAAGCCCAGGAGCTGCCGGAGAAGGCAGGAAGGAACCCCCACTGCCCTGGTGCAGTCCGCGGTAGCCCCCGCTTTGAGGCAGGACCATGGCAATACAGGGAACAGCTGGGGGCGAGAGCGGGCGGAGGCCTGCAGCCTCTGATCGCCTGCTGCTCTGCTCTCCTCTGCTGCAGCGGAGGCTGGGTCCGCTTTGCCATTCTCTGGGCTGCATCCATTGGGCCATTCCATCTTGGTTCGCACCTTGTCTTCTTGAATTTAATTTGATTTTATTTTAGTGGTTTTTATTATTATTTTATAATAATTTTATTATAATAATAATATAATATAATGTTATATTATATTATAATTTCAATATATTATAATGTTTATATATACTATAATATAATAATTATGACATTAATACTAATAATATATGAATATTTCTTGATATATTAATATGTTAATATTAATGATGTGTAATACCGTGTTTCCCCGATAGTAAGACACCCCTGATTGTAAGACGTATCGGGGGTGTCAGAGGGGTCGGCTAATATAAGCCGTACTCGAAAGTAAGCCGTACCCCGGCCGCGCGTCACTCGGTCCCGCCTCCTCCTCCGCCGCCGCTTCCTCCCTGCGGCCTCCTCTTCGAGGACGAAAGAGGCGGCTGAGGAGAGCCCTCTGCCGCTCTCTTCCGTTCCCGAAGAGGAGGCTGCAGGAAACCGCGATCGCTCTCCTGCAGCCCCCTCTTTGGGAGCGGAAGAGAGGCCCTCTTCAGCCGCCTCTCTTCCGTTCCCGAAAGGGGGGCTGCAGGGAGAACCATCGCGCGGTTTCCCTGCAGCCTCTTCGGGACTGGAAGAGAGGCGGCAGAGGGCTCTCCTCAGCCGCCTCTCTTCCGATCCGAGAAGAGGCGGCCGCAGGGAGGGCGGCAGCGGAGGAGGAGGCGGGACCGAGTGACGCGGTGGCGGGGGTTACGGCTTACCGTCGCCCAATGTAAGCCGTACCCCGAAAGTAAGGCGTAGTGGGACTTTTCGGGGGGAAAAGAAAGTAAGACGCTGTCTTACTTTCGGGGAAACACGGTATATAGTAAATATAGTAAATAAATAAATAAATAATGCAGATTAGAATGTAGTTCCACCTTTAGGAGCGGCCCTCCATAATATTTTTTGGCTCTTGTGTGGCCCCTTGGAAAAAATAATTGCCCACCCCTGGTATATATTAACAGATATTAAGAAACATGGGAGATAGCTATGCAAAAACTTAAGAATCAAAACTCACCCAATACTTTCCTGTTTGAATTCTGTAATGCTTGAAAGCCAGTTTCATTTTCAGCAGAAGCGAGGCGAAGCCAAAAAGGCTGCCATTCCTCTTTAAATTAAGAAGAGATAGGCTGCCTCTTGCCATGAGGAGAGGAAAGCAGCAGGGCGGGATGAGCTGAGTGAGCTGGGAAAGAGACTGAGAGAGCACAGAATTCTGGGAAATGTAGTTTGGGAGGGCAAGGAGCCCTATGGGAAAGAATTCAAAAGGCCCTGCCCTAAACTACATTTCCCAGAATTCTGCTCAGCATCAGAAAGCCCCAATTAGGATAGGGGAGAGATTTGTCCCTTCTAGCAGCAGCCAGAGTTCCAATGAATCAGTGTTTCCCAACCAGTGTGCCGTGGCACACTAGTGTGCCGTGAGCGATCATCAGGTGTGCCGTGGGAAATTGGAACCTCCAATACCCTTTCTTCCCCCTCCTGCCGAACACTTTTTCTTCTCCACTCGGGCTCCCTTCTTCCCAGCCTCGCTCTGAGTGTATAAATACATTTTAAAATGTATTTAAAAATGTTAGAGTGTCATTTTGTGTCATTTTGGTTGGTGGTGTGCCCCAGGATTTTGTAAATGTAAAAAATGTGCCGCGGCTCAAAAAGGTTGAAAAACACTGCAATAAATTGTTGAATCTCCAAAGAGGACTGACTGATACTTCAATACTAGTACCTAAATCTGTGCTGAGCTGGGGAGAAATCTCTAAATTGAAATTCTATTGGTTCAATATTGGAGAATTCAAAAGGCCCTGCCCTAAACTACTTTTCCCAGAATTCTGCTCAGCATCAGAAAGCCCCAATTAGGATAGCTGTCGTGGCTTTAAAAAACACACGTTTTTGTCAAAATTTTAATAAATTCCACAAAATCAGTAGATAGGTATATAAATATTTCTGAAACTTGGGGAGAATGATCCACTGTTAAATTGTGTCATTGTATGTGTCGTTCAAGGAGATAGTTCTCGTAAGTTTTTCAAGGAGATAGTTCTTGTTGCAAACAACATAAAAAATGTTGTTTGCAAAACTTTGAAAATTCCCCAAAAATCAGTGGATGAGTGAAACGCTCTGGAACTTGATGAGCTAACAGTAGGAAATGTGTTCTAAAATGGAAGCAAGTTTCATGCCAATAGCTCTAACAATGAGGGAGAAAGGAGACCCTGAAGTTTCCCCATTGACGCAATTACTTAATGAAAAGTAACAAAAAAGTAGGTAACTTGTTATAGTTACCTAACACAGTGTTTTTCAACCTTTTTTGAGCCGCGGCACATTTTTTACATTTACAAAATCCTGGCGCACACCACCAACCAAAATGACACAAAATGACACTCTAACACAGTAATACATATAGTTAATATGTTTTCAAATGTATTTATACACTCAGTGTGAAACCTGGGCCTGTTTCGATGAACACAACATAGATATCCTGGCAGGAATGGCAGAAAGACACACACAAAAGTCTTGTTCAACAGCTGTCAGTCTCTCTCTGTGTTCTTATGCGTCAATAAGGAAGGAAGGAAGGAAGGAAGGAAGGGGAAGGAAGGAAGAGAGAAGGAAGAATGGAACCAAAGTGCAAAGAAAGGGAGGAAAGAAACAGGTAGAGAAGAAAGAAAAAGGGAAAGAAGAAAAAGAAAAAGAGGGAAGGAAGGAAAGAGGGAGGGAAGGAGAGAAAGGGAAGGTTGGCCACAGCAACGCGTGGCGGGTACAGCTAATAAATTTATACAGCATATATATATATGAGAATGGTGGGAGTTGTAGGCCAAAACACCTGGAGGGAGGGCCCAAGTTGGCCCACGCCTGCCTCAAGTGAGCAAACCCTGTTAGTTTTCGGCCCCTGTTTAAAGGTGCCTCAACCCTGTGTCCTGAACGCCCCTTGACCCGCCTTGGCTGAGTGCGAGGGAATCACGGGAGTGGTAGTTTGACACCATCCTGAGCCTCCCCAAACTACAAATCCCGGGATTCCCCAGCCATGAGCCCTGGAAGACCAAGGGGTGCCTCACTGCATTAATGCTACGGTGTAGATCCGCCCCCAGGCAGCCGGGGGACCTGGGGAAGTCCCATCCCAGGATCTTCTCTCTCCGCGCGGCTCTTTCTGCCTGACGCAGACCCCGCCTTTCGGCTCAAACCCTTCCGAGGCCGAGGAAGGAGCGGAGGGGAGGAGGAAGCCCAAGAAGGCAAGTGGTGAGTAGAGGCTGTGTTTGCTGGACTCAGGCAAGGGATCGAGCCCCGGCTAGGGCTTCCCGGTAGGACAGCAGGGCTCTCTCTCTCTCTCTCTCTCTTTCTCTTCTATCTCCAATTTCCCACAGCACACCTGATGATCGCTCACAGCACACTAGTGTCCCACGGCACATTGGTTGGGAAACCTAACAGACCCTGTCCAATTTCAGAAACACTTTAGAAACTATCTAATTAATACTCATTAATTTTGTAATGAGTATTGAAACATTTTTAATTGATTGCACAGGCCTAAAGGCAGCACTTAAATTATATCAAATTCAGCCACAACATACCAATTGCCATCTTCATTAAATTACATTGCTGCTACAGTGACAGCTCCATCCCATGCCGAATGAATAAAAAGAATCTGTTCAGAGGTACTGTATATAAGGTTGTATGACATGCACATACCGTACTTCCAAATGTGGAATACTTTGTTCAGTCCTCCAAACTCCAAAGTCCAATAGCCAATCATGGGAGAATGAGCTGTGCGTAGGTCGATGTTTTTATTAGTCAGATCCAGAAACTCTTTCATCTTGTTTGGCTTAACAGTATAGGTACGGAACTCATAGAACGTGCCATCATGTTGTCTGGGCCCAGTAGCAAAAGATGATGAAACCTGAAATGAAAACATTTTAGGAGAAAACTACATATTCTTTATATATATATCTACTAGCTGTACCCGGCGCGCGTTGCTATGCCCTATTTAGAAGATGCGAGAAAGTCTGAGTATGTAAGGGTTGGAATTGATGTTACTTATGGTCTTGGTGGGGTCATGGCTGTGTCGTTGTGCGTTGTTCTGGTGGGTGGGATGTTGAAGTCCTGTGGAGTTGTCGGTGTGTGGTGTTCCTGGCGTTCTGCAGAGCTTGTGGATATACAATGTTTTTTGTCTTTCTGTCTGCTGTGTTGATGTAGAGGTTCTGTGGTTTCCCAACTCTGGAGCACGCTACGTAGAGTTGTCCGTGGGAGAAGCATTCTGTGTCAAGGTCTCTGCCACAGATGTGTAGTGTTTGTCCTTGAGCCTTGTTTATGGTGATGGCAAAAGCTAGTGTAGTGCAGTGTCTTTCTGTTCTGGCGTTTGTTCTGCCCTTTTTTGTGTGATGTATGTAGCGTTGCGAGTGTGTTGTCCGATGCTGTTCTTTTTAGGAGGCATGGCTTGTCTTTTGAGTCAGCTTATGCCTGTGTGGAAGGAAGGAATGGCATACAAATGGGTTGAGCAGTAGACGCAAGGTTGTGTTATGTGCGTATTGTGTTGTGTGTAGGTATTACTTTTGTGTTATTCTGGGGGTATGTGTTTGTCAGTGGTGCCTGTGTCCCTGGTGCCCTATTTGTCTCTATCCTAGATCTTGGCCTTGACAGTTTAACCCTCAAACACCAACTGTCTAAACTGAAATCACTCAGCATTCTAATCTAGCCTTGGCTGGCTTTGGCCACCGTTACTATGGTAACTGATGTTGGCCAATGGGTTTAGCTGGCGGCCGTAGAGGATGCTGGGAAATGTAGTTTTTTAATCGTTGTTTTGGGGGCCTTCTAGGTTTTGGGGGGGAAAGTTTTTTTGCTAAAAACCTTCCTTGCCTGAGGCCTATTTTTGTTGCCAAATTTGGTGTCTCTGCCTTGTAAGGTTTCTCTGCCTAGGACGGTCGTTCGATGACGACTCTTCCTTTATATATATAGATTTGGAAAGGTGACTGAACACCAAGACATAGACAGACAGAGGTGGGAGAGTACCGTATATTCCGGGGTACTAGACAACTTTTTAGCCCTGGAAAACCTTAAGAAAAGTTGGGGGTCGTCTAGTACGCCGGGTATAAAATTGAAATAATAATAATTAACAGGGAACAATGAAAACCAACTACCTTAGGAGGGAGGCAGAGGGAGGGCATGGGGAGGAGGAGCGACTTCGCTTTCAGCGCCTCCGTAGTTTCCCGGCTCCCTTCGTTGGGTTCAGCGCCATGGCCATGCCTTGAAGCAGAGACTGCCTTTCAGAGCACCCTCGCCATCTTGGATGGAGGGTGCGTGCGCCGGCGGTGCAAGGAAGCCCTCGAGCAGGAAGGCAGAGGGAAGGTGGAGGCGGGGCCTCTTCCTCACATGCCGGCATGGAGGGGCTCAGGAAGGACGACGCCGTGGGAGAGTCAATGTGTGGCCCAGGACAGGTGCAGCGTGCAGGCGAGGAAGGATGCCCGCTTGGAGGCTTCTGAGGGGCCGAGCGAGGCGGAGGAGGGGCCAGGCCGCCTTTGCCCTCCTTCGCCTCAAATTCCACACACGCAGCTGAGAGTTTGGGAGTTTCTCAGCTACACGCATGGAATTTGAGGAGAAGGGGGGCGAAGGCAGCTCGGTCCCTCCTCCGCCTCACTCAGTTCCTCAGAAGCCTCTAAGGGGGCTGCTGCTGCTGGCAAGCCTTGCCAGCACCTCTCTCCTTCCTTCCTCACCTGCATGCTGCACCTGGTCTGGGCCACACATTGACTCTCCCATGTCGTCGTCCGTCCTGACTACGGGAGTTGGGGGTTTCTCAGCTGCACACATGGAATTTGAGGAGAAGGAGGGCGAAGGCGGCTTGGCCCCTCCTCCGCCTCGCTCAGCTCCTCAGAAGCCTCCAAGGGGGGTGCTGCTACTGGCGAGCCTTGCCAGCACCTCCCTCCTTCATTCCTCACCTGCACGCTGCACCTGGCCTGGGCCACACATTGACTCTCCCACGCTGTCATCCAGCCTGAGCCCCTCGATGCCGGCATGTGAGGAAGAGGCCCCGCCTCCACCTTCCCTCTGCCTTCCTGCTCAAGGGCTTCCTTGCGCCGCCGGCACGCGCACCCCCCATCCAAGATGGCGAGGGTGCTCTGGAAGGCAGCCTCTGCTTCGAGGCACGGCCATGGCGCTGAACCCAACGAAGGGAGTCAGGAAACTACGGAGGCGCTGAAAGCGGAGTCGCTCCTCCTCCCCGTGCCCTCCCTCCACCTCCCTCCTAAGGTAGTTGGTTTTTATTGTTTCCTTATTATTATTATTATTATTATTATTATTATAAGCCCACAACTCCCAGAAATCCCAGCCAGTTTACCAGCTGTTGGGATTTCTGGTTGAAGGCCAAAACATCTGGGGACCCACAGGTTGAGAACCACTGTTCCAGACTACCCAAGTACAGAGTCTGGAGTAAAAAACACCTGAGGCAAAGCACCAAAATCAGTGTGTACAGAACTATCATACTGTCTACTCTCCTATATGGGTCTGAAACATGGGTTACCTATCGCCAGCACCTACGACTCCTCTAATTCCCTAATCTCTCTCTCTCTCACACACACACACACACACACACGGACCACGATAGCTCAGCGGCTTAAACAGCAGAAAAACTTGCTGAATGGAACTCCCCCTTATGCCAACTTCCAATAGAAGCATCACAAAGCATCACCCAGAAGACTTAGAACATTCCTAGAGATGACATTTTTGTCAGAGGTGGGTAAGTGGAATCACGGGAATGTGGGAGATCATACTGTACTATAATTCCATATTGTGAATGGACCCCTGGTCATCAACCAGCATGTCTTGAAAATTAGATTAGAAGCATTCAAATCAGATGAGATTATCAATAGCTACTAATCATGGCTGGATAGCATGTTACTCAGATGCAGCTAAGGGTTTTTTTTTGTTTTCCAGCTACATACAAACCTTGTATGGGACTAGGGTCATCTTTATTCTCATCACGTTAATCTCTTCTGAGTTCAAGCTGCTGCATTACAGTAGCAACCACTGAATACAAAGAACGGACAGCTAGCAGCAAGATCAGTTAAAAGACACATGAAAACAAGACAGAGTACGCAAAGGGAGTCACTCCCTGCTTCTGGGTTGTTTTTCGACCATTCTACCTGACAAGCGTGTCTGTTGCATTTCAACAGTTTCACTTGCAATGGTTCCAACAGGGAAAGGTCTTTATTATTCCATCTTTCATTCTGCCAAGAGGAGCCCCTAGGAGCTACGTATTGCCACAAGGCTCTAGAGATTTCTGTTGGCTCACAGCATTTGAAAACCAGCTGTACTTTGAAAAGAGAAAGTTGGAGAATTCCCTGGAATAAAGCACCAGACTCATGCAATTGTCTTGGATTACTCAGTCTACTCTATTATTACTACTGCACCGCAATGTCCAAAATGTTATTTTGCTCCCCATATCCCCATGGAGGAAAAATCTGTCTGTTTTCTCCAGGCTTAAGGTATCTCTCACCATTAAAACCAACATTTTCAGAACACGCCATAATTGTTTTCCCATCCAAGTACAGAGTCTGGAGTAAAAAACACCTGAGACAAAGCACCAAAATCAGTGTGTACAGAACGATCATACTGTCTATTCTCCTATATGGGTCTGAAACATGGGTTACCTATCCCCAGCACCTACGACTCCTCTAATGCTTTCATCAGCGCTGTCTTCGCACAATCCTAAATATACACTGGACTAACTATGTGACGAATGTTGCTGTCCTTGAGCAAGCAGGGATCACCAGCATTGGGGCCATGCTATTGAGAACACAGCTGCGCTGGGCAGGGCACATCTCTAGGATGGAGGATCACCACCTCCCAAAGAACCCCAACTACACCTACCAATTGATGGGGTCAAAGCTTTCCGAGACAAACCAGGAAAGGGATCTTGGGGTCTTGGTGGACAGCTCAATGAAGATGTCAACCCAGTGCGCAGCAGCAGTGAAAAAAGCAAATTCTATGCTAGGCATGATCAGAAAGGGAATCGAAAATAGGTCAGCAAATGTATTACCTCTCTACAAATCTATGGTAAGACCACATTTGGAGTACTGTGTACAATTCTGGTCTCCGCACCTTAAGAAGGATATAACGGAACTGGAAAAGGTACAGAAAAGGGCAACAAGAATGATCCAAGGGATGGAGCGGCTCCCTTATGAAACCAGGTTGCAACGCCTTGGTCTTTTCAGCCTTGAAAGACGGCGTTTAAGAGGTGACTTGATCGAAGTGTATAAAATCATGCATGGGATAGAAAAGGTGAATAAAGAAAAAATATTTTCTTTGTCACAAAACACTAGGACTAGAGGGCACTCCCTGAAGCTCCAAGGTAGGAAAATTAGGACTAATAAAGGGAAATATTTCTTCACCCAGAGGGTCATTGGGTTATGGAACTCACTTCCAGAGGAGGTTGTGACAGCTGTCAGCCTGAACAACTTCAAGGCAGGATTAGACAGATTCATGGATACCAAGTGTATCGGTAGTTACTGAAAAGGACACTCAAGTGCCACCTCGAAATTGGTTGAGGTAGGCAGGATATCCCTGGGTACTGGCTGTGGGGGTCGGGAGCAGGTGAGGGTTTTGCCCTCCTTTCTGCTCGAGATCCCCGTGTACAACTGGGGGCCACTGTGTGATACAGAATGCTGGACTAGATGGGCTGAGGTCCGATTCAGCATGGCTCTTCTTATGTTCTTATGTTCTTATACTACTCTACGGTGAACTCGCCACGGGTCAGCGCAAGAGAGGCGCCCCCAAAAAGAGATATAAGGACTCCCTGAAACAACATCTCAGGCTCGGCCAGATTGATCACCAACACTGGTCCACCCTGGCCTCACATCGGGAGGCAAGGAGACGCACTATCCACAATGCTGCGGCCCATTTCGAGAAGACACGCTGAACGGGTCTCAAAGAGAAACGACAAAGCAGAAAGAACGCAACTTGAAAACAACATCACCCAAGGCAGGGGTGCTCATTAGGTAGATCGCGATCGACTGGTCGATCCTGGAACCGAAGGAGGTCGATCCCAGCTGGATGGGGCGCTTCTGAGGGGGCGGAGCCATGCCGCACCAAGCCGCGCTCCCTCCCCCGGCTTTAGCGCTTCTACGCCACCACTGGCTTGGCATTACCCTCCTCTAGCCTGCAGAAGCCGTGGAAGCGCTAAAGCTAGAGGGGGAGGGGGGGGGGCGGAGCCAGGTTGCACCAAGCCCCGCCCCCTTCCCCCTGCTCCGCCCTGCTTCTCTCTCGGTAGAACTTTCTGACTTGCTTTTATTATAAGTAGCTCGCATGCTGAAAAAGTGTGGGCACCCCTGACCCAAGGAGACTTTCTGCTGTGCTTTCTGCAACCGAACTTGCCTATCGCAGATTGGCCTTTTTAGTCATCAATGCACTTGTAAAAAGAGTGGGATGAGTCCTTCCTAAAGAACCTTCGTTCGCGAAGTAATGCCAAAAAAGAGACAGTAGAACTGCTATGGTGGAATGACCATTAGAGGGTTTCCTTGCCTTTCGACACCACACCTTCCAAATATTGCTCTTTCAACAGATCCAAATTATTTATGTATTATTAATTAACTTTATTGATACCCCGCCACCATCTCCCCAAGGGGACTCGGGGCGGCTTACATGAGGCCAAGCCCAATGACACATAATAACAACATAACAGCAAATAATAACAATACAATCAATCAATATAATTACACACAAGCAATAAGGGACAGTTTAAAAACCATTCTGGGCGGGCCGAATGTGAAATATTAAAACTGGATGTGAACAGAGGTAGAATGTATGTAACAGGAAAGATTTTAAAGGATAATGTGGGGCGGATGACCCAACAGGTAATTAAAGTGCTTATGAGGATAATTTGCAGAAATTGATCACAGCAGGGCATTATTTACTTATTCAGGGAAGGCACATTGGAACAGCCACGTTTTCAAGCTCCTCCTAAAAAAACTGCCAATATGGGGGCTTGTCTAATATCCCTAGGGAGCGAGTTCCAGAGTGAGGGGGCCACCACAAAAAAGGCCCTCTCCCTCGTTCCCACGAAACGTGCCTGCGAAGGCAGCAGAAGCAAGAGTAGGGCCTCTCCAGAAGATCGAAGAGATCGCCTGGGTTCATAGACAGAAATGCAGTCAAAACTATTTATTTATTTATTTATTATTATTTGGGCTTGTACGCCGCCACTCCCCGAGGGCTCGGAGCGGCTTACAATCAGGTAAAACACACAGAGGTAAAAGCATACATATTAAACTAGCTTAAAGATTTCCAGCCTAGCAATCAAAGGCTAGCCGGAAAAGGTGAGTCTTGCAGGCCTTGCGGAAGGAGAGTAGGTCCTGCATGGCCCGTACATCGCTAGGAAGAGTGTTCCATATTGACGGCGCCACTACAGAAAAGGCTCTGCGCCAGGTCGATGTAAGACGGATTGCTGTAAAGGTCGGTACTTCAAGGAGGTTCATTTGTTCGGAACGAAGTGACCTCTGGGGTTGGTAGGGGAAAAGACGGTCCCTCAGATACAGCGGCCCCAGACCATGCAAGGCCTTGAAAGTTAACACCATCACCTTGAAGGTGATCCGGTGCTCGACCGGAAGCCAATGAAGCTACTGGAGGATAGGTATTATGTGACATCTCACTGGGGCCCCAGTGAGAAGTCGTGCAGCGGCATTCTGGACGAGCTTAAGTTTCCGGATCACTGACAAGGGCAGGCCGATATAAAGGGTGTTACAGTAGTCCAGTCTCGAGATGACCGTGGCTTGGAGCACCGTGGCCAGGTCGTCTCTGGATAGGCTAGCTTGCCGCAGATGGAAAAAGGCAGTTTTGCTGACGCTCCATCCACAGCAACGAGTCAAAAACGACCCCAAGGCTCTTAACTGAGGATGTCGGACATAATGCCTTGCCATCCAAGCTAAGCAGTCAGGCCTCCCCACCCACCGGGCGGCCCAGCCACAGTATCTCCGTCTTTGCTGGATTCACCCTCAATCTACTGGCACGCAGCCAACCAGTAACGGCTTCAAGGCACTGTTGGAAACAAGAGGGTACAGAGTCCGGTCGGCCTTCCATTTTCAGAACGAGCTGGGTGTCGTCAGCATACTGATAACATTCCTGCCCAAAGCTTCGAACCAGACCAGCAAGTGGTCGCATATAGATGTTAAATGCTATCCTCTCCCCGCTGTTATTTAACATCTATATGCGACCACTCGCCCAATTGGTGCGGAGTTTCGGGCTGGAGTGTCATCAGTACGCTGATGATACCCAGCTCATTCTGAGGTTGGACCCCGGGGTGGTCTCTGTACCCGATAATTTCCATCTTTGCCTTGAAGCCGTTACTGGATGGCTGCGAGCCAGTAAGTTGAAGGTGAACCCGGCAAAGACGGAGATCTTGTGGCTGGGCCGCCCGGAGGGGGTAGCAACCCAGCTGCCAACATTCGATGGTGTGGCCCTTCGCCCTCAGCCATCGGTAAAAAGTCTAAGGGTCCGGCTGGACGCCCATCTGTCCATGGAGGAGCAGATTGGCTGCACCTGCAGGACAGCATTCTACCATCTACGGTTGGCTAAGCGTCTGGCTCCCTACCTCTCCCAATGCGACCTGGCTACGGTGATCCAAGCCACGGTCATCTCGAGGCTCGACTACTGTAATGCGCTCTACATTGGCCTTCCCTTGTCGATGATCCGGAAGCTTAAGCTGGTGCAGCATGCCGCAGCTCGCCTCCTTCTGGGCGCTGCAAGATCCGACCGCGCGACTCCACTTCTGTGCGAGCTGCACTGGCTTCCGATTGAATTCCGGGTCCTCTTCAAGGTGTTAGTCCTCACTTTCAAGGCCATCTATGGTTTGGGGCCAGTGTACTTGAGGGAGCGACTTACCCCTTATGTGCCTGCGAGATCACTCCGCTCCGAGGAGCACAACCTCCTTGAGGTGCCTTCCCTCGGAACTTGCAGACTAGCCACTACACGGCAGAGGGCATTTTCGGTAGCCGCCCCAAGTCTCTGGAACGGCCTCCCGGAGGAGATCCGCGCCATCCGCTCTCTTTTGCCCTTCCGCAAGGCCTTGAAGACTTGGCTCTTTAGAAAGGCGTTCGGTCCTTGACCCAACCACATTGCCCGCCATGCCGCCTATGGCTCCCCCAGATTTTATCTCGTCCCCCCAGCCTTTGCCGAGGGCTAGTGCTTTTAATAGGTTTTAACTGTCTTGATGTGTAATGTGTTTTTAACTGTTTAACTGCTTAATTGTTTATTACTCACGGTGCTTTTGCTTCTTTGTAAACCGCTCTGAGCTCCGGAGTGAGCGGTATACTAAATCAAAGTTAATAAATAATTAAAATAAATAAATAAATAATAAAGGGGAAAGAATGGCACCTTGAGGGACCCCACAGGTAAGTGGAGCCCTCTCAGAAACCAAACCACCCCTTTCCACTCGCTGTCCCCGATTGTGGAGAAAGGACAACAGCCATTTCAGGGCTGTTCCCCTAACTCCAGCAACGGCAAGACAGCGGGCCAAAACTACCTAGGACCAACATAGCTATCCCTCTGGAATATTTTACTGGGGTGTTAAATTTTAAAAAAAAAATATCAGTATATTTTGGGTACATCAGTCAGGGTTTTCCCCCCACTCAAAAGTACAGCAAATAAAATATAAGAGGTAAATAATTACTTTGCTCAATCCAGGGCAGAGTCACAGCTATCCTTGACCTTTGGAGCTTTACAGCAGAAGAGGAAGCATCCAGCTATGCTTCTACCAGGACAGAAGGCTGTAAAACGGCAGAACTCACGCCCCTTCTACACTGCCATATAATCCAGGCTATCAAAGCAGAAAATCCACATTATCTGCTTTGAACTGGATTATATGAATTTACACTGCCATATAATACAGTTCAAAGCAAATAATCTGAATTTTATATGGCAGTGTAGAAGTGGCCTGAGTCTACACTGCCATATAATCCAGTTCAACGCAGACAATGTTGATTTTATACAGCTGTCTGGTCCTGAAAATATCAGGGATGATGGGAGCTGAGATCTAAAACATCTGGAGCAGACCTGGGCAACCTACGGCCCGCTGGCTGGATGTGGCCCGACAGCTGATTCTGTCCGACCTGGAGAGAAGGGCGTCGGGAGCGGGGCCAAGAGGAAGGGGTGCCGCTGCCGCCATCCCATCACGAGCTGTGGGACCTGTGTCGGCAGACAGCCCGTCGCTCCGGAGAACAATCAGAGGAGTGGCGGCTTTGGAGTGCCTGCCATCCCGGGAGGCGATCCGGGCCTGCAGCGGGAGCAGACTGCTTGCCGACTGCTCCCGCTGCATGCCCGGATCTCCTCCCGGGATGGCAGGCACTCCATGGCAGGGCGATCAGCTGGGGAACGGCTGGGGGCGAGAGCAGGCGGAGGCCTGCAGCCTCCGATTGCCTGCTGCTCTGCTCTGCTGCGGTGGCGGCTGGGTCCGCTTTGTTATCCTCTGGGCTGGGTCCATTGGGCCATTCCATCTTGGGATCCTTCCTCTCTTGAGGATGTCAGCCTCTATCTTGGTTCGCACCTTGTCTTCTTGAATTTCATTTTATTTTAGTGGTTTTTATTATTATTTTATAATAATAATAATGTTATAATATAATAAATAATATAATGTTATATTATATTATAATTTCAATATATTATAATGTCTATATATATACTATAATATAATAATTATGATATTAATACTAATAATATATGAATATTTTTGATATATTAATATGTTAATATTAATGATGTGTAATATATATAGTAAATATAGTAAATAAATAAATTATGTAGATTAGAATGTAGTTCAGCCTTTAGGTGCGGCCCTCCATAATATTTTTTGGCACTCGTGTGGCCCCTTGGAAAAAAATAATTGCCCACCCCTGATCTGGAGGATGTGGACAGGATGCTTAGAGAGGTGAGGCCTACCACATGCATCCTAGACCCCTGCCCATCCTGGCTGATCAAAGAAACTAGAGGGGATTTGGCAGAGTGGGTGACAGTGGTGGTTAATGCCTCCCTACGGGAAGGCAAGATTCCAGCCAGCCTAAAAAAAGGGGTTCTTGGTAGACACTGATTATCTAGATCCGGCACAGTCTGGCTTTAGGCCAGGACATTGCACTGAAACAGCCTTGGTCGCCTTAGTAGATGATCTGCACCGGGAGCTAGACAGGGGGAGTGTGTCCCTGTCAGTTCTGCTGGACCTCTCAGCGGTCTTCGATACTGTTGACCACGGTATCCTTCTGGGACGCCTCTCAGAAATGGGGATTGGGGGTACCACTCTGCAGTGGCTCCAATCCTTCCTGGCGGGTCGGTCTCAGAAAGTGTTACTGGGTGACACCTGTTCGACTCCACAACCGTTATCTTGTGGAGTCCCTCAGGGTTCAGTACTGTCCCCGATGTTATTTAACATCTACATGAAGCTGTTGGGGGAGATCATCCAGAGTTTCGGAGTAAGGTGTTTTCTGTATGCAGATGGCGTCCAGATCTGTCACTCCTTCTCACCTGTCACTAAGGAGGGCGTCCAAACCTTAAACCGGTGCTTGCCCGCTGTGTCGGACTGGATGAGGGCTAGCAAATTGAAACTTAATCCAGACAAGACAGAGGTCCTCCTGGTCAGTCGAAAGGCCGAGCAGGACATAGGGTTACAGCAGGCCTGGGCAAACTTTGGCCCTCCAGGTGTTTTGGACTCCAACTCCCACAATTCCTAACAGCCTACCGGCTGTTAGGAATTGTGGGAGTTGGAGTCCAAAACACCTGGAGGGCCAAAGTTTGCCCAGGCCTAGGTTACAGCCTGTGCTGGATGGGTTTACACCCCCCCTGAAGACGCAGGTTCGCAGCTTGGGAGTGATCCTGGACTCATCACTGAGCTTGGAAACCCAGATTTCGGCGGTGGCTCGGAGAGCTTTTGCACAGCTGCGCCCATACCTTGGGAAGTCTGATCTGGCCACGGTGGTCCACGCTCTGGTTACATCCCGAACGGATTACTGCAACGCGCTCTACGTGGGGCTGCCTTTGAAGACTGTTCGGAAACTTCAATTAGTCCAACGGGCGGCAGCCAGATTGATCACTGGAGCATCATAGAGGGAGCGTACCACCCCGTTATGTCAACGTCACTGGCTGCCAATCCATTTCCGAGCACAATTCAAAGTGCTGGTCTTGGCCTATAAAGCCCTATACGGCTCTGGCCCAGCTTACTTGTCCGAACGTATCTCCCTCTACGTTCCGCCTCGTAGCCTAAGATCCGCCGGGGAGGCCTTGCTCTCGATCCCACCGGCTTCGCAAACACGGCTGGTGGGGACGAGGGACAGGGCC
The DNA here is from genome assembly GCA_030556195.1 of Anolis apletophallus. Taxonomy (NCBI): domain Eukaryota; kingdom Metazoa; phylum Chordata; class Lepidosauria; order Squamata; family Anolidae; genus Anolis; species Anolis apletophallus. The sequence goes on from JARBWK010000006.1 coordinate 142,733,972, forward strand.
TTCTCGGTGGTGACCCCCGGCCTATGGAACTCGCTCCCCAGCGAAATCAGATCGGCATCCTCCCTGGGATTTAAATTCCAAAATACCCTGAGCCTTAGGACCGAGATTTGGGAACCACCGAGATATCTGCCTAAAAGTGCATCTCTATCACTTTTGCTGGCATGGTTCAATCAATACTATGGAATCCTGGGAGTTGTAGTTTGGTGAGGCATCAGCCCTCTTGGCCAGAGAAGACCAAAATGGGAGGTTTTCAGAAGGTGCATTTACACGCAGAATGACACCATTTTGAACAGCCATGGCTCAGTGCTATGGAATCATGGGATTTATAGCTTAGTGTGGCTCCAACACTCTTTGGCAGAGGCGGCCTTGTGAAACTACAACTCCCAGGACTCCACAGCATTGAGCCATGGCATTGATACAGTGTTGATGCACCCAAAGTAGTGCAGAAATCTTTTTCCTTTCTTTCCCCCCTCCCCCTTCTCCTTTCCCTCCTTCCTTCCTTCCTTTCATTATTCCTCTCTTCCTTTTCCTTCTTCCTTCCTTCATATTCTTTCTCTTTTTCCTTTCTTCCTCCCTCCGGCCCTTCGACACAGCTATATAAAATCCAGATTATCTGCTTTGATAACCTGGATTATATGGCAGTGTAGTAGGGGCCTCCCTCTTCTTCCTTCCTTCCATTATTCTTCCCTTCTTTTTTTTCTTCTTTGCTTCAAACTCTTTAACGCTCTAACCCTCCTCTTTTTCCTTCCTTCCCTTTCTTTCTTCCTCCCTTTATTCTTACCTTCCTTTTTTCTTTCCTTTCTACTCTTTCTCCCTCCATCCCCCCTTTTTCCTTCCTTCCTTTCCCCCTCCCTTCCATAATCTTTCCTTCCCTGCTTCCTTCTTTTTCTCTTTTCTTTCATT
>JARBWK010000006.1:142734974-142745458 GCA_030556195.1 Anolis apletophallus
AAGGGGCGCCAAAGTAATGTTTGCTTACCATAAAAAAAAATAACCTTAGACAGCCCCTGGCAGTGGCGCCCGCACGGCTCACGTCTTCCTCTCCCCCCCCCCTACTGAACATGCTCACGCTGCCCCCCTTGGATCAAAAGCGGCAGTGTACAAGAAAAAGTAAGTGTTCGGCAGGAGGGGGAGAAAGGGCGCGAAGGGGGAGGAAGAGGTCTCTGATGAAAGCTGGCATGGGCAAACTTGGACCTTCCAGGTGTTTTGGACTCCAACTCCCACCATTCCTAGCAGCCTCAGGCCCTTTACCTCCCCCCCCCCCCAGCCACTTAAGCAGGAAAGGGCCTCAGGCTGTTAGGAATGGTGGGAATTGAAGTCCAAAGCACCCAGAGGGCCCAAGTTTTCCCATGCCTGTTTTAGGGACCTTAAAGTGGTGAGCCTCCTTCCAACATTGTGATTCTGGATAGAAAACCAACAACAACATAACATAACATTGTTTGAGTCCACAATGCTCTCTGGGTGTAGGTGAACTACAACTTCCAAACTCAAGGTCAATTCCCAAGCAAACCCTTTCAGTACTTTCTGTTGGTAATGAGAGATCAATATGCCAAGTTTGGTTCAATTCCATTGTTGCAAGAGTTCAGGATGCTCTTTGATTGTGTGTTAACTATAAATCCCAGAATCTGCAACTCCCAAACATCAAGGTCTATTTTCCCCAAACTCCATCTGTGTTCACATTTGGGCATATTGAGTATTCATGCCAAGTTTGGTCCCGATCCAACATTGTTTCAGTCCACAGTGCTCTCTGGATAGGTGAACTACAACTCCTAAACCCAAGGTCAATGCCCACCAAACTCTTATAGTATTTTCTCTTGGTTATGGGAGTTCTGTGTGGGAAGTTTGTGTCCTTCTGCCATTCCTGCCAGGATATCTATGTTGTGTTCATCGAAAGAGGCCCAGGTTTCACACTGAGTGTATAAATACATTTAAAAACATATTTACTATATGTATTACTGTGTTAGAGTGTCATTTTGTGTCATTTTGGTTGGTGGTGTGCCCCAGGATTTTGTAAATGTAAAAAATGTGCCGCGGCTCAAAAAAGGTTGAAAAACACTGCCTTAAACAACAGTACACTTTTCCTCCTAATATGTCAATAGCTGAATGTATATACAGTAGGTGAACTACAACAGAGAATGTGGATTTTCTGCTTTGATTATCTTCTGATAATTATATGGTAGTGTAGAAGAGGCCCTCCTTGTTCAACCAAACATTCAGCTGGTGATGGGAATTGTAACTGTTGTGTTTGTGTATGTGTATGTCCTAAAAATATACACATGTTTAGGACATACACATACACAAACACAACAGTTACAATTCCCACCACCAGCTGAATGTTTGGTTGAACAAGGAAGGCCTCTTCTACACTACCATATAATTATCAGAAGATCATCAAAGCAGAAAATCCACATTCTCTGTTTTAACTTGGATTGTATGAGTCTATACTGCCATATAATCCAGTTCAAAGCAGATAATCTGGATTTTATATGGCAGTGTGGATATTGTCTTATCTCATATTATCTGGCAGGGGAGACCCAGGACCCTTCAACACTGGCATATAATCCAGAATATGAAGGCAGATAATCCACATTATCTACTTTGAACTGGATTATCCACACAACTGTATAAAATCCACATTGAACTGAATTATATGACAGTGTGGACTCAGATAATCCAGTTCAAAACAGATATTGTGGATTATCTGCCATTATATTCTGGGTTATATGACTGTGTGGAAGGGCCCTAGGTCTACACTGCCATATAATCGAATTTAAAGCAGATAATCTGGATTTTATACAGTTGGGTAGAAGGGGCCCCATAAAATCCAGCCCAAAACAGATAATCTGGGATCAGATGCTGGGATACAGGGCAGTGTAGAAGGGGCCTTTGTCTCCTAATGAAAAGAAAGTGCATTCAACAACACAATTTTATAACACTATTTTCGTTCCTGAGTTATAAAAGCAATTTCCTAATTGGTTATATCAGAAAAAACATGGAAAAGTTTTATTAAAGTGCCAAAACTTTGTTTTTGTGGGACATCCTGCAGCACATTTTGCTATAGATTTTCAATGAATACTTCATAAGAGTCTCGACCAACGCAACATAGTTTGCGGCAACCACAAAAACAAAGTTTCTGGAGTATAACAACTACATTCAGAGTAAATATCACACAATTAAATAGGAAATAACACTTTTAAACCAGGAACATGGTTTTCCCCCCTAATTTTATTGCCTAGTCACTAGGTCCTAGTGCAATGAACTAGAATACTAGATGGATTTAGTTTGATTCATTCATTGTCATGACACCTCGGTCATGCTAGCCACATGATCTTGGAGGGGTCTACGGACAACACTAGCTCTTAGAAATAGAGTAAAATAATGTAAATTTAATAATAATAATAGAGAAAAATAATAAATGAAATAATAATAATAGTAACAGAGTAACAGCTCTGTGGTATACTGTTTAAAATTCAGATGTGGAAGCCTTTATGTGGGGCAATCTACGAGGGAACTCAGGACAAGAATTTGTGAGCACAGATCACGCTTTCGCACAGGGTATGACAACTCAGCATTATATATGCACTTTAAAAACCATGGTCATGCTTGTGAAGACTTCACTGTAACAGTCCTGGAAAGAGTTAACCCTCAGCCCCACTAAGCTCCAATTACTACAATTAGAGAATAAATGGATCGTAAATCTCCAAAGTGAAATGCCTACGGGGTTAAACAATAGGCTAACTATCAATGAACTGCTAATTTAAGCTTCACACCTACGGTATATAACCCAATTTCGATGTGAGCCCATTCCTTTTAGCCCAGTATCCGTGGATACCGCTTGGATTTGTGGCGTAATTGTTTCCTTTACGAACGGTATTTTGACCATCTTGTACTTATTTGTATTATTTAGAATGATTTACATGACCCTGGCTGTCCCTACGTGGGAGCCCTCCGCTTTGTATTTTGGATTTTCACTGCTATGTTATATCATACTCCAGTGTGACTGAATTGGTTGCGAGACGCCTCCGAGGAGAATGTGGACCACGTCCCGGGTCCTGATAAAGCCTCCCGGCGATACCGCACCAACATTAGTCTTGTTAGTTGACCAGAGGATGCTTGCTTTTGGGACTTTACATGGATTTATTTGCGGACTATATTCATTAGTATTTTGGGACTTTTCATTTCCGCACCATATGGACTTATTCCCGCTTGAGTAGCGTCCTTGGGACTGCGTCCTTGTGAGTATGCTCAGAGGAACTTTCCTCTTTGATTTTGCGTATCCGCTTACTTGCACGTAAGCCGTTATTACTTGTGTTTGGGATGAGACACTAGTGGTACTTACCTGTTTATAGATATTTGTGCTTCATACAATTAATATAAAGATGTACTAAGCCATATTTGGAGCTATTTGTTACACTTTTTGATTATTGATTGGGGAGTTTGTTTGTTGCCCGCTTTCTGCTACCTCGGTCATGCTGGCCACATGATCTTGGAGGGGTCTATGGACAACGCTAGCTCTTAGAAATAGAGTAAAATAATGTAAATTTAATTATAATAATAGAAAAAATAATAAATGAAATAATAATAATAATAATAGTAACAGAGTAAAATAATAAATAACCTTGACTCAAATATAAGCCGAGGGGGGGCTTTTCCAGCCTCAAAAAAGGACTGAAAAACTCGGCTTATATATATATATATATACACACACACACACACTAGCTGACCCGGCCACGCTTTGCTGTGGCTTTTTATCTTTCCTGTGGCCCAGTCTGTATATATGTGTTGTGTGTGTTTATGTATGTATATATATGGATTTGTGTCTATGTGTACATATGTGTGTGTGTTCTTAAGTATATGTGTATGCGTGTACTTATGTATATGTGTGGTTGTATATGTATATGCGTGTATGTGTGTGTATGTGTATATTTGTGTACATGTGTGTATGTGTTCCTTTCTTCTCTCCTCCTTCCTTCCTCCCATCCATCCTTCCTCCTATCTTTTCCTGTCTTTTCTCCCCTCCATTCATGTTGTGCATGTCTGTATGTATGTGTGTGTGTTCTCTTTCTCTATCTCTCTCTCTTTCTGTCTCTCTCTCTCTGTCTCTCTCTTTCTCTCTCTCTTTCTTTTTCTCTGTGTCTCTCTTTCTCTCTTTCTTTTTCTCTGAGTCTCTCTTTCTTTCTGTCTCTTCCTCGTCTCTTAGCTTCTCCCCCTTCCCACTTGCATTCCTTTCTTTCCTCCTTTTCTTATCTTCTTCTTCCTCTCTTACTTCCCCCCCTTCCTGCTTGCATTCCTTCTCTTCCCTTTCCTCCTTCCTTCCTTCTCCTCCCCCCCTTCCCGTCCCTGGCCCCTTACTCACTGATGGCGGGCTGGGGCGGCCATGGCGGAGGCCGGAGGAGAGCGCTGTGCGCCTTCGTGGCCCGGGTGGGAGAGGCTTTTCCCCGCCGAGGCGGAAGGGCTGTCCTCGGCAGAGCTGTGCCACGGCCTCTCCCACCCAGGCCACGAAGGCACACAGCGAGGGGAGCCCTGCCGAGGAGAGCCCTTCCACCTCGGGGGAAGCCTCTCCCACCCGGGTGAATGCCTCCTCCGGCTCCTCCTTCCGCCTCCCCCACCGCCGCGGAGATCAGCAACAACGGCAGGGCGGCGGCGGCGGAAGAGGAGGGGCTGAGGAGGACGGGAGCCGGCGCCCTTGCTCCTCCTCAGCCCCTCCTCTTTCCGCCACCCCACCTTCGCCGTTGCTGCCGATCTCCCTTGCGGCAACAACGGGCGGGCGGGGGCGGCGGAAGAGGAGGGCTGAGGAGGAGGGAGGAGCCGCCGCCCCTTGCCCTCCTCAGCCCCTCCTCTTTCCGCCACCCCACCTTTGCCGTTGTTGCCGATCTCCGCGGCGGCGGCAACAACGGCGGGGCGGCGGCGGCGGAAGAGGAGGGGCTGAGGAGGAGGACGGGAGCCAGCGCCCTTGCTCCTCCTCAGCCCCTCCTCTTTCCGCCACCCCCCCACCTTCGCCGTTGTTGCCGATCTCCGCGGCGGCGGCAACAACGGCAGGGGGTGGCGGAAAGAGGAGGGGCTGAGGGGGAGGATGGGGAGCTGGCGCCCTTGCTCCTCCTCAGCCCCTCCTCTTTCCACCTCCCCCCTCCGCTGTTGTTGCCGATCTCCGCGGAGGGGGCGGAGGAGGCATCCCATTGGCTCTCATCTCCCTCCTAAAGCCTCATGCCGGGCAGCCTCAGAAGCGGGGATTTCGCCGGTTCTGAGGTCGTCCGGCATGACGCTTTAGGAGGAGGCCCTCCTCCCGCCGCCAATGCTGCTGCTGTTCCGATTGAAGGAGGAGGCAGGGGAGGCGCGAACGTTCTAAACGTTTGCGCTGGCAGCGAAGTGGCCGGGGTGGGAGTTCCGTTGGCAATTTTAGGGGGTTGGTTTTTTGGGGTGTTGGGAGGTATGTAGGTCCGGTTTTTTTGCTGTTGTCTGTAGCTAGTGTAATGGTCCAGTCGGTTGTCAAGTTTGGTGGTTGTGGGAGCCATAGTTTCTTTGTCTATATACGACATTAAACGGACTGAGCAATTTTATATATATAGATACACAATAGTTTAAAAGGAAAAAACAGATATTAAAAGAAATTTTAAACTATAAATTACTGCTATAATTGGCTGCCCTGCATTGCATTCCCCTCTCTACTTTTGCAGCAAGATCAAGTGCAAAATATTCTGCGTTTGCCCTGATACGAAACATTTTCCCACATTGGCTAACACAACCAAAGGACACACTATGGGGCTGATAAAATATACAAGGCACAGACTGAGTAGATCAAAAAGTACAGCTGAACTAGGAACTCTACAAAAGGGAATGAAACAAGTATGGAACCAAATACATAGCTGTTACTTGCAACCACAGCCCAGCTTCTTTTAACACTGTATTCCAACCTGAGCATGAAATGCCTGGTTCAATACCTGTATTAAGTAATCCATATTCAGTGTGAAAGACACCAATTAGCTTAGCATAGCCTCTACTGCTGTGCGCATCAATTGCCTTTTTGAAAGAGTCCCCCCACAAAGCTGGCCCTCCTGGTTTCAGCTGATAAGTCACCAACTCGTAAACCCCTAGGAAAGAAGGAAAAACATCAGATTAAAATTTAATTTTACTTTTCAATTCCTTAACGGGTGGAAAATAAACTTTTGAGTTCTTCACGGAGATACTTACCGTATATTCCAGGGTACTAGACGACTTTTTAGGCCATAAAAATCTTATTAAAAGTTGGGGGTCGTCTAGTACGCTGGATATAAAATTAAAATACATAAAAATAATAATTAAAAGAAAATAATAAAATCCAACTACCGTACCTTGGGAGGAGGAGGAGGGCGGAGGAAGGGCACAGGGAGGAGGAGCGGCAGGCCGTATTGCCATGGAGACAGCCTGCTGGACTGTCCCTGCGGCCCTGCTCACCTTGGGCCCAAGGAGGCACCTTCGGATGGCGATTCCCTGCGATCCTGGGTTGCGGCGTGCGTGGGATGGGCTTCTGAGGCAGTCTGGTAGCCGTAGGAGCCAGAAAACTATGGCTCCCAGAGTGCCTCAGCAAGCCCATCCCACACACGCCACAGGACACGACTCCTGCGGTGTGCATGGGATGGGCTTCTGAGGCAGTCTGGTAGTCGTAGGAGCCAGAAAACTATGGCTCCCAGAGTGCCTCAGCAAGCCCATCTCACGCACGCCGCAGGACATACCTCCTGCGGCGTGTGTGGGATGGGAGGCACCTCCTGTGGCGGTCGTTAAGAGGGGCTGCCGCTCCCCTCGTACCCTCTGCTATGGCGTTATTTGATTGTTTTATTTTACTTGAAATGTTGTTTTATGTTTTTATGTTATTGTATTGATAAGATCTCTACTGACCAGAAGGTCGTGAGTTCGAGGCCTGCCCGGGTTGAGGTGGGTTCTTGACCTATTTTGTAGCCTGTTGTCGACCTTTGCAACCCGAAAGACAGTTGCATCTGTCAAGTAGGAAATTAAGGTACCACTTAGTGGGGAGGCTAAATTTAACTGATTTACGAGGCCATTAAAAGATCTCCAGAAAACACATTGAGGAATGAAGGAGTGCGACATCTCCCCCTGGTGGCAGATGTTAAATTGCCTCTGACTGTCTTGTGTGTTTGTGCGTCTAAATGTAATGTGTACTTTGTAATCCGTCCTGAGTCCCCTGCAGGGTGAGAAGGGTGGAATATGAATGAAGTAAATAAATAAATAAAGATGTATCTCTGGGCTTGGCCTCATGTAAGCTGCCCCGAGTCCCTTTCAGGGAAATGGTGGAGGGGTACAAATAAAGACTATTATTATTATTATTATTATATACATACAATATATATATTATTAGCATAGTACAATATCAGTATTATATATTACTACATTGTACTATACCATTATATTGTAATTATTAGTAATATTATATGCAATATAACATATATAATTATACTATCATATTATTATTAGTATTATATTGTATTACATTATAATATAAATATTATATGTATATTCAATATATTACATTACATTATATTTTAATTTAATGTTCAAGTGTCGGATGAAAGAAAATATAGATAACTTTATGTGTTGCAGAGGATCACCCTTTCACCTGTGATGTAGCTACAGAAAGGTTGGAACAACATCCATTCGCCTTGGTGAAACCTGCATTACCCCCTCTCGGCATTACTTCGCGAATGAAGATTCTTAGGAAGGACTCATCCCACGCTTTTTACAAGCGCGTTGATGACTAAAAAGGCCAATCTGAGATAGGCAAGTTCGGTTGCAGAAAGCACAGCAGAAAGTCTCCGTGGGTGATGTTGTTTCCAAGTTGCGGTTCTTTCTGCGTTGTCGTTTCTCTTCGAGACTCATTCGGCGTGTCTTCTCGAAAGAGGCCGCAGCATTGTGGATAGTACATTTCGATGAATCCCGATGTGAGGCCAGGGCGGACCATTGTTGGTGATCAATCTGGCCGAGTCTGAGACGTTGTTTCAGGGAGTCCTTATACCTCTTTTTGGGGGCGGCTCTCTTGCGCTGACCCATGGCAAGTTCACTGCAGCTGTGTTCTCAATAGCATGGCCTCAATGCTGGTGATCCCTGCTTGCTCAAGGACAGCAACATTAGTCACATAGTCGGTCCAGTGTATTTTTAGGATTGTGCGAAGATAACGCTGATGAAAGCATTTGAGGAGTTGTAGGTGTTGGCGATAGATGACCCATAGAGGAGAATAGACAGTACAATAGCTCTGTACACACTGATTTTGGTGCTTTGCCTCAGGTGTTTGTTGCTCCAGACTCTTTTGTGAAGCCTTCCGAATGCACTATATGCCTTTGCTAATCTGTGATCTATCTCTTTGTCAATCTTGGCATCTGAAGAGATGATGCTTCCCAGGTAGGTGAACTGCTGAACAGACTTAAGCACAGATTTGCCTATGCTGACGTGGGGATGATGGTGTTCTTCCTGTGGTGCAGGCTGGTAGAGAACTTCCGTTTTCTTCAGGCTGACTTCCAGCCCAAACAGCTCTGCAGCTGTTGCAAAGCAGGATGTTATGCGCTGCAGAGCTGCTTCTGAATGGGCGACAAGGGCAGCATCGTCAGCAAAAAGCAGCTCACAGACTAGATAGTTTAGAGTCTTAGTGTGAGCCCTCAGACGGCTTAAGTTGAACAAGCTATCATCAGTAGGATAGCGTATATATATGCCGTCTTCTTCTTCGAGGTCTGCCGTAGCCCTTTGGAGCATCATGCTGAAGAAGATTATAAATAGGGTTGGTGCAAGAACACAACCTTGTTTCACTCCATTAGTTATTAGAAAGGGCTGCAAGAGAGCATCCCCGTATCTGACTTGACCGCGCTGGCCCTCATGTAACAGGATAATCATTTTGAGGAATTTGGGGGGACATCCTAGACGTTCCAGGATCTGCCACAGACCTTTTCTGCTCACAGTGTCGAAGGCTTTGGTGAAGTCGACAAATGTTACATAGAGTCCTTTGTTCTGCTCTCTACATTTCTCTTGCAGTTGTCTAAGGCAGTGTTTCCCAACCGGTGTGCCGCGGAACACTAGTGTGCCGTGAGCAATCATCAGGTGTGCCGTGGGAAAACCTCCAATATACCCTTTCTTCCCCCTCCTGCCGAACTCCTGCTGCTGCTGCTTGCGGGGGGAGGAGGAAAGGCCGGGCGGTGGCAGCAGCAAAGAAGAAGAAGGGGCTGGGGCGCCGCCTCCTTCGGCCGTTTCCCCTCCGCGCGCGCCAACCAGCCACCAATCGAGGGAGGAGGGAAGGGTGACATCACTCGGGCCCCACCCCCTTCCCAGCAGTTACCATTTGAGGAGGAGGAAAGGCCAGCAGAGAGGCTGAGGTGAGTGGAGGGGGGGGGGTCGGAAAGGGGTGGAGTGCCCCCCTCCCCATGAGGAAGAGGCCTGCTCGCCCGCCCATCATTAGTTGAGTCCACAGTGCTCCCTGGATGTAGGTGAACTACAATTCCCAAACATCAAGGTCTATTTTCCCCAAACTCCCTCTGTGTTCATAGTTGGGCATATTGAGTATTCATGCCAAGTTTGGTCCTGATCCAACATTGTTTGAGTCCACAGCGCTCTCTGGATATAGGTGAACTACAACTCCAAAACTCAAGGTCAATGCCCACCAAACTCTTATAGTATTTTCTCTTGGTTATGGGAGTTCTGTGTGGGAAGTTTGATTCCATTCCATCATTGGTGGAGTTCAGAATGCTCTTTGATTGCGGGTGAACTATAACTCCCAGCATCGAAACAGGCGCAGGTTTCACACTAAGTGAGTGTATAAATACATTTAAAAACATATTAACTATATGTATTACTGTGTTAGAGTGTCATTTTGTGTTATTTTGGTTGGTGGTGTGCCCCAGGATTTTGTAAATGTAAAAAATGTGCCGCGGCTCAAAAAAGGTTGGGAAACACGGGTCTAAGGGCCAAAACCATATCTGTGGTGCTCCTGTTAGCTCCATTCGCTTTGGTGAAACCTGCATTAGCTTGATGGCCAATACGCTGTTCAGAATTCACTCTGAATTTTTTTCTGTGGAGCTCTACTCCATACATGTTAACTCAATATCATAAACCACATAATTACTAAGATAACATACCGGGTTGTGGGGGAACCCCAAGCTGACACCAGGGAACCAAATAAGCGATTTCCATGTGCTGTTTATGGAGGCATTGAAGAATCGTGGACAATTTTTCCTGCCATTCTTTATCACTGACTACAGCTTTCCAGCTGCTCTGTGAACAAAGTTATCTATAAGAAAGGAGAAGAAGTCGTATAAACTTGGCAACCAGGTGAAATAGACATATGTGCTTCCACAACAACAAAGTCCAAACCGATATTTAACAAGATAGCTTTATGCTTTTTAAGATATCCTGTTGTAAAATTAAATAATACCGGAATGTTGGATAAGCGAAAATGTTGGATA